>JANIIA010075814.1:0-10256 GCA_027478495.1 Erythroxylum alaternifolium
CATAAACACAACAACCAGAACAGTATGGAATTAATTAGCAAAAACATATCAAATCACATTGATAAATTTTTTCCTTCGAAAGACATATTTATCAACATCTCATGAGAAAATTTGGGTAATAAAATTTCAAAAACAATTTCTCTATACTGATTTCGAATTCAACACAATCAGAATGCACAACTGTCACAACCAATCGGCAACATCACACATGTTATGGTTTCTCCTTTATACGGGGCATAAATGGCTCTGATACCACTGTAGGAAAATCCCAGTGCATGCATCATATACATGCGGTGTGGAAAAACAAAAAAATTGTTTAAGGAATTTCCTAAATTCTAAGATCTATATGCCTATACAAGGAAATACCTTAAACCTAGCTGAACATTCCCAGTTCACATTTATGTTCATAACACACATATATATAGGAATTCATGACATTTACACAAATCAATAATTCATATAATCACCATGTACCTTGTGAGTAGTCTCTTTCTTTCTTTGATCTTCAACTCATCAGGTTGTCATAAACCACATCGACCAAAGCAGACCGTCTCTAATGGTATCCACATAGAGATCGGGGAAACTAACCAAATCAAACTCTTTGATCCGGAAATGGCTAGTACAAATATAAGAGTGCTAGCTCTCTTCTTTATTCTATAGAGAATAAAAACATGAATGCCAATGGAGAGCAAAATGTGAAAGAAAATGGAGAGGAAGAAGATGAGAAAGATGAGAGAGAAGTGAGTAGCTTACTAAACAATTCTCACGATCTTCATCCTTTTACTTTCTTTTGTTTTTTCTTTTCTTGGTTTTGTCTTTTATCCTTTAAAGATAATAAATGGACAGCTTTAAAGACCCCTCTCTTCCTTTTCCATGTTGCAAACCTCTTATATATATATATATATAAGGTGGTCCAGTCACACTAGGATCAGTCCTACCAGGTCCTAGGTATGGAAAAAACACCGGAGACCTATTTCAGCAATATGGACGTTGCGATCTCATCGGAACATCCCGATCTCATCGAGATCCTTTTGGTTCTATTGCTCTCCATATAATGGATCTGTATCCAAAACCATTTTATGAATCCTCCAAGTCACTCTTATGCATGTGACCCATTAGGTTCCCGATTATGTTGGCCATTTGGATTAACACTTAATCCAAGCATGAGCAGCATCTAACAACACATTATAACCTCCCATTGATCAAAAAATAAGTGGTTTGATGAACGAACCCTTGCTCATCACGAACCATCTCATGAACCCTCCTATAAACAATTGCTGTGCAATTCATACTTTCACTATGGTATACCTCACTTAGTTATAAGTATGGGCAAAGTGTCAACTCTCACTAGACTGAATATGTCAAATCTAGCCCAAGTGATATTATTTCTCGTCCTAGGACTCATTACTCTATGTCAGTGAAGACATTCTTCATAACACATGTACTCTGGCTAGAGGTTTCCAAGTAATGACCCTATCAAGAGGCTGTGGGTATCATCTTCTGCTATCATAAAAGTGGTGAATTCTCTATTGGTTACTTAATTACCTTTGAATACCTCAAGTTATACCTAATCACCACCTTATGAGTGACCACTGCAAGGGAACAAGGAATGAAGTCAAAGCACAGAATCAATATCCAAGATATCCTTGATTACCTTCTAAAGATACTTGCACCATTGCTATGATCAGATTATCACTAACATTAGAATAGGACATCTATGTGATGATCTCATAGTAGGTCATCTAATGTACTTACTACCTCTAGTAAGCATCCACATCTCAACTCTAAACATCTCATGTTTACAGTTTCTGAGATCCACTGCTTGATCAAATCAAGTAGTTTGACATGTGCTAGTCTATTCGGATTAATAATGTCCAGTCTCATTAATCCTATTACTAGGGATAATTTAGATACTGATATAATTGTACATGATAGAAATCTCAGTAGTATGATCATATTATAATTTTCTTCGTGCTAGGTTATATTGACTTCATTAATTTGCTTGTAGATCAATATTAATTCATAAATAATGAACACCAAATTAATGAAATATTCTTTTCTTTATTATTGAAAATAAAGTCTCTATACAACTTTGTACAAAATGCACTAAAGGCGATTACCTTTAAGGCACTACTCTAATATTAGTATCTTAGGTTATTCGGTAATTAGGTTTAATTAACGATCGTATCTTGATTAAACACTATCTAAGGGAAAAATTGGGTTAATTATCAACCTATGATTAATAGTTGCTAGGAGAGGTTTGAGAACAACAAGTCAATGAAGTATTTTTAATTAAGGTGTAGGCTGAGATTGAACCAAAGAACAAGGTCCTTACCGAATTCCCCACTTTTATCATTTTTCGTATGTTTTCATTAATTTTTTTTATTAGTCTAGTTTTATTTTATTTTCTTGTTTGAAAAATCCAAACCCCCTTAAACACTAATTACTTTCATTTCAGAAATGTTACACGTACTCTTTATGGGGTGGACCAAGACTCACAACTACTATAGTAGTAGGTCTACTTCTTTTATTTTGACTAGTATTATGACGCGCTGTTAGTTGCTCCAATCTGAATTGTAGTTGTTCTCGTACATTGCACCATAAGGTTGATTATACATGTATATAATGGTGCTTGACATTAACGATTATACTGATAGCTCCCACCAATGTTGCTACATGACCTGAATATTGGTTGAGCTTCCAAAAACATATGTTGACATTCGATATGTTTTTTAATTTTGAGATTTGATATGCTACACTTAGTGATTTATACCTTAGAAATGCTTAGGATACTCACTTTAGCTCACATTTAATTATAGTACATTTCAGAAGTAAAGGAGCTAAAGTGACCCGAAAGCATGTTCATTGAAACCATCTTCACAATTTCCACACTTTATTGATTTATGGAGCATAGAGAAGAAGAAGAAGATTACAAGAAGAGGAGACAAGATAGAGTATACAAATAAGGTGTGAACATTATCTCATGGTTGTCCCATTTCTTTTAACCTAATTATTTTTATAAAGAGAATGGTGTGGCAACTAGGATTTTTGGAGAAAAATGATCACCCTTACGGCTATGAGATCACTTAATATGAATGAGAAACAATGAAGAGGGGAAATGCATGCAAGGTACGTTAGTTTTCATGCCATATGTCTATTCCATATTTAATTGTTACATTTAAGGTATAAAGAGATGCGTGGTGTGTCCGCTGCACTTGGACAAGTATGTGAGACTTGAAAATGTAAGACACCTATCCGTTATATTTAACCTAGCTTTTAGAAGATAAGGAGAAAAAGAGTGGATAGCTAGATGAAGGAAAGGTGCAGTTGTTGGCTGCTAAGAAAAGGCCACAGTTAGAGAGTAAAAAATGTGATGCATGGATTGCATGGGACTGCATATATATCACATGAACTATCATTCCATGCTTAAAATATAAGAAAAATAAAGAGATATAGGAGTGTTTCGGTTGAGTAAAAAAATGTGTGCATGTGAGTGTTATTAAAAGGTGGTAGAATAAACACGTAGAAGAGCTAAAAGGGAGACTGGGAGAAACATAACACCTGTCTATTTTATCTAATATTTAACCTAACTAAGTCACAAGTCTTTAAAGGAGCTACTAAACAAATAAAAGGAGAGAAAGATGTCGATTGAAGTAGAAGAGAAAAAACAGAATAGAGGCTAGAAGTGAGTGAAAATCGAGAGTGCATAAAACAAAGACAGCTTTTTCATTTTTTGTCTCCTTTGGTTTGGAAGCAAATGGATCAGCGGGATGAGACACGTTCTCTTTGGTTAAGCTTCATGTCATATAATTTTTAAGCTATTTGTTTTATCATAATAAAGGTGAGAGTGTTGGTTGAAACTGGAAGAAGGAAGCTGACCCATAACATATTCGGTAGTTAGGTTTAATTAACGATTATATCTAGATTAAACACAGCCTAAGGGAAAACCAGGATTAGTAGAGCATTCTATTAGTCTCAGATCAATAGTCCGAAGGGAGTTGTAAAGACGTTAGGATGATGGAATACGGTTGATCATATTTAGGCTAAGATTAACCCTAGAATTAGACCTTACTTATATTCAAAACTTTAATCATTTTTATTGCTTGTTTTAATTTATTTTGATAGTTTATTTTTTAAATTGATTAAAATCCAAAAACCCCCTTTTTATATTTTCCATGCATCAATTAATTTTGTTACAGAAATTAACCGAACATTCCCTGTGGATTCGATCCTAACTCCTCATAACTACAAATTTTAGTATGCAGAGTTAGGTAAATTTTATAGTGTATTTGACATACGCTATCAAATTTTGACGCCATTACTAGGGAGTATGATAGTTTAATTTTCATATTTGATTTTAGTTGGTGTTTTGTGAATATATTTGTTTATAATCATTCTTTTTGTTGCTTGTTAATTTTTAATTGGTTGTTAGTGTTAGTGTATGGTAGTGACCATATATGCTCGTAGAGAAATTAAACAAATGGATTTGAAGATCGAGAGAACATTATAGAGATTACGTAGGGAAGCAAGGTCAATCTTGGTAGAACAATCAAAATCAGAATCTAAGGACATAATGTCAACTATGAGAACTTTGAGGGAGTTGGCTGCACCATATTTAACTCAATTACCATTATGTATAACATTTCCAAAGTTTGCTAAACATGTTACTTATGAGTTAAAATCTGGATTAATTCATTTATTGCCTTGCTTTTATGGTCTTGCAGGTGAGGATGCATATAAGTGGGGCTAAAATCAATGAAAACCCCTTAACAAACCTCTTGTAGTATCCCATTAGTCCAAGGAAACTCCAAATCTTAGATACATTTCTCAAGGCTTCCCACTTCATCACTGCTTCAACTTTCTTTGGTCCACCTGTATGCCATGTCCAAATACTATATGAACCAAAAATACTACTTGATCAAGCCCAAAGCTCGATGTGGTTTGTCTGAGCATGAAGCCTCCTAGGGTGACTGACGAGCAAATCATGCTGAGAGCCTTCCCGTTCTTATTCAAAGATGCAGGCAAAGATTAATTGTTTGATTTACTAGTGGGAAGCATAAATAGTTGGTTGGAGATGAAGAGACTATTCTTAGAGAAATATTTTCTGACCTCGAAGACGTCAAGTATTTGGAAGGAGATATATGGCATTAGATAGCATAATGGAGAGTCTCTTTACAATTACTAGGAGCGATTCAAGAAGTTATGTGTTAATTGCTCACACCATAACATACCGGAGCAACTTCTCATCCAATATTTTTTATGATGGATTGCCACCGATGGAGAGGAGTATGGTTCCTGTGGTGATCAATGGGCCACTTTGTAATAAGACTCCTATTGAAGCCAGGATCTTATTTGAGTAAATAGCCAAAAACTAACAATTCAGCACTCGCAATGATGTTTGATGAGTAAACGAGGTAAGCACTTCATCCATTAAACATCATTTAGATGATCTAACATCTTTTGTGAGACAAATTGCAGTTAGACAGGAATAAGTGAAAGTGTGTGGGATATTGATCGGGTGTTTGTTGTGTATAAGTTTTAATTAATAACCTTTGATAATCTGCCAGTGCATAATTTGTAGGTGAAGTACCAAAGGTGTCGATCCCACGAGGAGGGAGTTAATTTAATCCTAAAATCTAAGGCCATAAATAACAAAAGAAATTCAAATTGCGTGAAACTAAAAACAAGAACTTAATTCAATCAAACAATTTAAGAATCAAACATGAATATACAAATTATTAAGCAATTGTAATACACCTAAGAATCAATTGAAAGAAATTACCAATTGAGAGAAAGGAAATTTTACCTATCTTTAATGTTTACCTAACATATTATGAATTGTTAGATTGTTAGTTCTAAACTATCATAGTTAATTACTCTTTCTCGAGTTATAACCATTAACCCTAAATCATAAACCCTAATCATATTATTAAAGAAGAAATTTCTCAATTCACAACCTATCTAAAACCTTAATTAGTTATGAAGTTTTTTAATAAATTATCGAAAACCTATGTAAGATCCCTCTTCGCAAAATTTCTCAATTAGATTCAATTCTTGTTCTATTAAATCACCTAACTTTTGTTAGTCTAATTTAATCACTTTTCATTCGAATCACCCCCTCAGTTTATTACAGAATTATGCAGTCGCAGAATAAAACCACAACAAATCCAATAAACATATAAACAATCAGATTTCATTAATTCAAGAACAAAACTCCGAAGGTGAGTTTAGAACATCCATAACATTCTAGATCTTATTATAAACTATTTAATGCAATTCTATACAATGATAAACTGAAAATAAACAACAAATACAATCTAAATGGAGGACGAGAGGCAGCTACGTCAAGAAACCTCCTGATCTGAGAGGTATGTCAGGTTAGCTTCTTCTCCTCTTCTCTATTCCTTCTTCTCTTCCTCTGTCTCTCGATGAATTATCTCTATGGTTTCTCAAGGTGGCTGATGCAAAAGCTCTCACAGCCTCTTTTTGTTGCTTTTTTTATATCTCTTGTGTTCTGAGCAACCTTAGGGTTTTTTTGAGGTCCCAAAGGTCCAAAACATTCCTCGAAACTTGACATTCTTGAGTGTCTGTGTATTTGCCTGACACAGGCCATGATTATGAGCCATTTTTGGGCTTCTGTCATGATCATGGCATGTGTAGTTCCTTAAGCTTCTATCACGAGTTGTTTCGACTTGTATGTCTCTGAAACTTCTCCGTTATTTAATATTGACTCTAAAACAATAGCAAACACATCATGGTACCTTAAAAACATAATAATTAAGCTTAAAGACTTGTAATAACCTATAAAACACTTAAAACATAAATAATGAACAAACTAACACAATTCTAACCTAAACACATACTAAATGATTAAATTAACAACTAAACACATATCAAACTATGCCCTAAAACATGATGCAATTTACACTTATAGATATGTTTAAACGTGAGCCATCCAACTGATGACTGCCCGATGTTGCAAGAGGGAAGTTTAGAGTACGTGAATGCTGCAAGAGGGAACTTTCCTAACCAATATAATCCGTACTCATAGACGTATAAACTAGGTTGGAAGGATCACCACAACTTGAGTTATAGAGGGAACTGGTAGCAAAATTACTTGAGTTATAGAGGGAACAGGCAGTAAAATTACTTCCAAAATCAGTCGTAAGGAGCACAACAATTTCAACCAAGGGCACAAGCAGCATAAGAAGCCCCTTCTTCAAATTCAGGTAATGCTCTAAATGAATTTGTCAAAGTTTCTACTGCTAACGTTCTTCTGTTTCGATAAGATATGTATCAGCTCTAATAAAATATGTTGCAACTTAATCACAGTGTACAATAAATCCATTAAGAATCAAAAGAAATCATACAAAATTTGGAAAACCAAATGGGTCAGATGGTAGTGAGGCTCAATCACTTAGAATTGCAAAGGGGAGGAAGTTGTCATCCCAACCTGAGGTAAATTGGAAGAATGTCAGTATTATAACCTTGAAGAGTGGAAAGGAGATTGAGGGTCCCAAGAGAACCCCACCAAGGATTGCTACAGAGGAAGAGATCGAAAAGGAATTGGGGAAGGAAGAAAATCCGTCATCGAGTATAAAGGTAAATTTAGAAAATCCCAATATTATTAAAACTAACCCTCTACATTTTCTTAGCAAATTGACAAGACCGTACAAGGAGAAGAAGGATAAAGAGATATTGAAGACTTTCTAAAAAGTGGAAGTTAATGTACCACTGCTCGAGGCCATTAAGTAGGTACTAAGATATGCCAAATTTCTCAAAGAACTATATACACATAAGAGGAAACTAATGGGTAACGAGAAAGTGATGATGGGTGAGAATGGGTCTGTGATATTTAGAAAGAAGATGCCTCCAAAATTTTGGGATCCAGTATGTTTACCATTCCTTGAAAAATTGGTAATACTATGATCAATAAAGCTATATTGGATTTGTGTTCTTCTATTAATGTGATCCCTTATTCGATTTATGCTTATTTGAATTTGGGTCTATTGAAAGAAACGAGTGCAATCATACAATTGGCTGACCACACTAATGCTTATCCTGATGGTATGGTTGTGGATGTTTTGGTGTAGATGAATAAGTTAGTGTTTCTTATAGATTTCTAAGATGTGGATATGAAAGATGACACTTCATATAATTTGATACCTATCTTGATGGGGAGATCCTTTCTTAATACGACTCAAACTAAGATAGATGTTCGTGAGGGCACCATAATAATGGAATTTGATGGGGAAGTGATTCATTTCAATAATTATGATGCCATGAAACATCATTTTGATGATCATTGTGTTTTTTTTGTTGATGTAATTGATCCTTTGGTACCGAAAATGTTTAAATGAAGTTGCAAAGATCATTTGGAAGTGGTTTTAATTGATGATATGGATGTAAAAGCTAACACTAATGTTGAGATGGGAGAAGAGCTTATGGAAATGATAGTCACTTTGGAATCATTGGAAAACTCTCCAAAAAGGTATGATTTGGCTTCTATACAAGTACTTAAAGCTCATCAAAAGTTGTAACCTTTTAATATGCAGGCACTATAGTGAGAATTGAAGCCACTCCCTACACACCTAAAGTATGCCTATTTGGGAGATAAGCAGACTCCCCTAGTTATCATTTTGATAGAGTTGAGCTTAAATTAAGAGGAGAGGCTGGTTCGAATGCTGAGAGAGAATAAGAAAACTATCTAGTGGACTATCATAGATATCCAAAGGATAAACCCTTCCATATGCATGCACTGCATTTTGTTAGAGGAGGATGCAAAAGCTACAAGGCAAGCTTAGCATAAGCTGAATCCTCCAATGATGGAAGTTGTGAAGAAAGAGGTGTTGAAGCTTCTTGATGAAGGCCTAATCTCTGATAGTAAGTGGGTAAGTCCTGTCCAGGTAGTTCTAAAGGAATCTGGAATCATTGTTGTGACAAACTAGGAATTATGTATTGATTATAGAAAGTTAAATTCTACTACTCGTAAAGACCACTTTCCCCTTCCTTTTATTGATCAGATGCTTAAGAGATTGACTGGCTATGACTATTATTACTTTTTAGATAGCTTTTCAGTTTATCTTTAGATCCTGATCGCATCAGAAGTTAGGAGAAGACCATATTTACATGCCCACTTAGTATGTTACTTACTGAAGGATACCATTTAGATTATATAACACACCCGCCATATTCCAAAGGTGTATGGTAAGCATTTTTTTCGAATATGTTGAGAAGATTAATGAGGTATTCATGAATGATTTTAGTATGTATAGATTTTCTTGTGATGAATGTCTTGAGAATATTGCCATTATCTTTGAACGATGTATATAAATTAACCTTGTGTTGAATTAGGAAAAAAGTCATTTTATGGTGGATCAAGGTGTAAGTTTAGGCCATGTGATATCTGTTAGGGGTATTGAAGTAGACAAGTCTAAAGTTAATCTTATTTCTTCTTCACATTATGATGGAGGGCCATCAAGACTTGCTATTTAAGATATCCAAGCTATGGGAATTGTTGAAGAAAAGGAAGTTGGGCTGACTTTGTTCTTGAAATTACAAACTTTGTTGAAACCATATGGTGACTACAAGGCGTGTGTCCATTTATTAAGACATTTCTCACTTTTAATTTCGGTCCATCTTGGTTCAGATGTGAGACTTTATTTCAGTTTTACTTCTATTCGGTTTAATGACTTAAATTCAGTTTAGTTTTATGTATTTTTTCTTTTCCTTTTGAATTTGGCTGTTATGAAGCCATTATGGATGTGTTTTAATTAGTTTTATTTCCATTTTAGAAACAGTAGGTTAGAGAATTCGAGTGGTCAGTTTGTGACACACCGAAAATTTCTCATCTTTCTTTTTAAGCTGCGTATATTTCCATTTGTGTTCCAGCCAGAAAAAAAAACCTTGTGAGATTTTCTATAGATTAGTCTGTTGGGTTTAGATTATTTTCCAAAAATAATTAGGGTTTATTTGTTTTCCAAAAACAAATTGTATTTCTTTGTTTGTTGTCGTTGTTTGATCGCAAGAATTTCAATCCAACCAGTCTTACAAGAAATTTCATATCTCAGTGTGTGTTCATTAGCATTGTGTAACAGCCCAGACCACCCGCTTGCAGATATTGTCCGCTTTGAGCCTCGGCCTCTCGGATGTTGTAGGAATTTCAAACAAAAACAAATTACTTTCAACTAAGAAAGACCATATAAGAAGCAAGAAGAAGAAATGAGTCGTGTGACTCATTAACACTTAGGTTTTCA
>JANIIA010075855.1:0-10253 GCA_027478495.1 Erythroxylum alaternifolium
TTATTATTAAAAAAAACAAACAACACACACACACACAAATATACATACATACATACATACATATATATACATATATATATATATGTATGTATATTTGTGTGTGTGTGTGTTGTTTGTTTTTTTTAATAATAATAGGTTAGAAGCCACGGTTATGAATAATAAATGACAGCCGTGATGATGCGACGAAACATAAAAGAATGGGAGTCGTAAGATTTAATAAGTAACGCTTGTTAATAGTAACTACGAAACCTAAAAAAAAAAAGACAGCAGCCGAATTTAATACCCTGAACAACATATCCTGAAGAGAAAATTACGGGCGGTGGATAAAGAAAGAGCCAAGTCTTCTTTAATGCAACGGTGATGATATCATGCGTTCAATATATGACTTTTTATAGTTTTGTGCCAGAGTTTATAAAATGTAATTGGAATCAAACAAGGAAACATTTTGTATGGTCAGAAGAGAGAGAATACAAGTCAAGTTTAACAATTTATATAGGATAAAATGTTACATAACTCAACTTTGTTAAAAACTCTTAAGTGACGATTGAAATTTTCATACAACAGTTGATAAAAAAAAGTAGAAAATAGTTGCATTTTATATTTACAAAAGATGATAATAATCAATGATACATTAAGACAATATAATCTGAAAAATGTAATATCTGTTATGAAACGATATAAACATGAATATCACGGATGTGACATGTTCAGTCACACCCGTGAGATCCTCACAAGTGCATTTTTTGATAGAAATTTTCCATTTGAATATATCATCTGTAAACAGCAAATTACATACTTACAAATGAAATTGATAAAAATTTAATAAACTGAACATACAAACTTACAAATGAAATTGATCAAAATTTAATAAACCGAAAAAAATTTATTTATCAACCACTCAATAAATATCTTTGATTATTGTTTGTTTTTATGTCTATCAAAATGCCACATAACATAAATAATGATTTAAAACCATACCGTAATAAATTTTGAAATTAATCTTGAGACTCAAAATTTAAGATCAATAAAAATTTGCTTAATATAATAAATTTTATAGTTAATAATTAAATTTTATATAATAATTTTTGTAGTTATTAAATAAAATTTAATTGACATTATCGAGATCGATTATTGCCAATTTTAAACACCTAAAGTTGAGAGATGATAAGTGATCTCAATTTAAATTAAAATTGTGTTTTAATGCAATCAAGTTTGTTTAGATGAAAGAAGGTAAAAATTATTCAGTTGAAATGACATGTTAAATTTGAGTTTTAATGGAATGGTGTTAAATTTGTGTTTTAATTTGTGTTTTAATGCATTGGCGTTAAAATTATGTTTTAATGTAATAGTATTAAGATGATAGAAGGTAAGAAGGTAATAATAATTTGAGTTTTGAAATTAATATTGAGACTCCAAATTTAACATCAATAAATTTTTTTAATATAATAAATTTTATACTTAATAATTAAATTCTATATAATAATTTTTGTAGTTATTAAATAAAGTTTAAATTGCCAATTTTAAACACCAGTCAAGTCGAGAGATGATAAGTGCTTTCATTTTAAATTAAAATTGTATTTTAATACAATTATGTTTAGATGATAGAAGGTATTAATTATTGAGTTCAAATTACTTGTTAAAATTCTGTTTTAATGCAATGGTGTTAAAATTGTGTTTTAATGCAATGGTATTAAGATGATAGAAGGTAATAATAATTTCAGTTCAAATTAAATAAAGTAAAGTTTGTCACTTAACCGAAATTGTGTTTTAATTAGCGTACTGATGATATAAGGTAATAATAATTATACAGCCATTCACTTAATTTTTGATAAATGATAAATTATACATTATAAATAGTTAATAATTATATCTTATAAAAGATAAACGAACTTTTAATACATATTAAATGACCCAAATAATTTGTTAACATGACTATTTGTCTACAGTATCCTTATAACCACGAAATAATTATGTACACGTTTCAATAACCACGAAATTTTAATATGTATTAAATGTCAAAATAAATGTTATCCAATTTTATAATAATTTTAAAGACGGTTAATTTTTTTAACAGATATAACATAGACGTTGAGAAGAAGATAATTTGAAAGTAGATCTATAATTAGTAAAGCAGTTCTATGTCTATAGAGGCATTCACAATTATGTACGACGGAGCTAACTTTCGCATTGCAAGGGAAATCAAGGTTTAACTAATTAAAACATTATAAAGTCAAAAGTGAACTCAACTTGCAATAGTTATCAGAGCATAACATAGCGTTATTTTCATTTCCAATTTAGAATTTGACACCGTTAGACATGAAATCCCTCATTATGAGAATTTTACTAAAAAGCCAAAATAAGGAAAACTTATATTTGATTCATTATGAGATATGGATCTTTACCATGTAAGTTGGTTCTTGACTATGTAAGGATGAATTTGATTAACGCCGAATAATAATCACTGAATAATTTCTAAATCCTATTAATTAAGAGGATTTTTATTAAATGACAAATATAGAATTAATATCGAGGTACACTTTATGTTTGGGAGAAAAAGATTCGGTCCAATTAACTTTATCGTAAAATTGATTGTTTGCATAGTCACACGTCAACAATTGTTATGTTTTGCTCAATATTTTTAGTCAATTTTTGGTATATAGCATCGAAGAGAAGGAAGCATTCTTGGTAGATGAATATAAAATAAGCTATATTAATTTTTTGATCATTCAAAGTTTTTCTTCCAACCGAAATAAGAATCACAAGTAATTGTTGCTCTTGATATTTTATAAACTATAAAATTTTCCATTATGCCAAACTTAATAATTGTTGTTTTGTTAATGTAAAAACAGGCAAATATAAATACATAGTCTTATAGTAGACAAAAAGATTTCGTCATATATGATAAATACAAAAGCATTTCATTGTATCAACAAAAAGATTTCATCATATATAATAAAAACAAGTTGTGCACTCTGTGGAACTTAATTCTTTGCTTAAAACTGATGTGATACAGACATGTGTGCTCGCTTGAGATTAGGTGGTATATATAATCGATACAAGACCACTGATTAGCGGTCGCATACTTGACCTATAAATGATCTCGTTATAGGGGCTAAAATTTTAAGAACGGTAAAAAAGACTCGTTAGAGTTGAGAGATTTATAAATCTTTTTGGAAAATAAAAACATGGCAGGTGATCGAAAGAAAGAGGGTTGTGTGGTTTGTAGTTTAACAAGTTTAATTGGCTTAGTTGTGGTAAGATGTTGTGGAATGAGAGTAAATGGGAATAAAGTTTTGTTGGTGGCTGTTGCTTTAACATTAATATTTTGATGGCACTTTTTACCAACGGGTGATGCAATGGAGATAAATCTTGCATTGAATGAGTTAATGTATGGTGAGATTAAAGAAGACTTACTAATGGACCCTATTTCTGAGGAAGCTGGTGGGGTTAAAGTAAGATACCATCGTTTGCTTGAGTTCGAATGTTGTGAAACTGTAAATGAAAACCTTGACGAGTGTGAGCCATCTTTAACTGTTGATCTTATGGAAGGGTAAGAGAAAAAACTTAGGGAAATTCTAATGATTCTTCAAAATCTAGTGAACATACGATTGTGATGATCGTCAAAAATTCAACAAATAGTCAGACACCCTGTAATAACAATAAAGATTTGAATTACAAATTAATAGGAGACAACACATTAGAAAAATAATGAGAAGAAGGTAAAAAGTGTAACATAAGTGGGTTAGTAGTAATATGATCATTTATGTTTAAAAACTCTAAAAAAAGTGTTTTCCATAAAGATGTTAAAAGAGATATAAAATAACCAAGAATTACACATATGAACAAGGGAAATATATAACAATATTATCTTCCATAGATAAGAAACAAAGACGGCAGGTTGATTACAAATAATTTGTAAAGTCTGGACAGATAATAGTGGTAACAAATTTCAATGCTGATAAAAATACATTCATGAAAATTAAAAGAAGACCTGAAAAACTTGAAAAGCTAAAAAAAAACAAAATATAAGATAACATATGACAACATTAAATGAATTCACTGATCTACATCTAATTAAAAGGTTTTTCGTAAAAAACTATAAGTTCACAATACAGTAAAGACACAATAACTTTTTTTATAAAATAGTTACTATAATTTTATGGGTTATGACAGGAGTTTCTAAAAAAATCAACATACTTGCATAAAAAAAATATAAATTGTTCACCGTTTTTACACATGGTTGATATGGTAACTTCCAAAGTAAACGCAAAGAAATCAAAGCAAAAGATAGAATTTTGATATGATTAATAATCACTAAGAAGAATTATGTATGGTCACTTACAGTTTTCATGAATGAAACTTCCGATAATCTTGTTTAAGGTGAAACATCTTCAACCAAGAACAGTAAAGGAAGAATAAAGCTTTGTAGCAAGTTTAGAAGTAACAAATGTCAAAATGAAATTTAGAAAGAGTATATGTAAACAATATTGTCAATAAATTCCATGGTTTTGAAAAATAAAAAAAAGAATTATACATAATTGATAGAGTTTAAAAATTACCAAAATAGGCTTAGAACTTTCATTGTGATGTGCTAAATAAGCAAGCCCTTTTGTGAGTTCAGCGTAAAATTAATCTACTGTTAATTTCTAATTTACATTTCAAAAACAAGAAAACCAACAATAGAAAGTAAAATAATATTGGGTAGAGTCTCAAGCAATATTTGTTGTTATTTATTTTGGATAAATCAACATTTATTTATAATGGTAGAAATAGAAAGAGGATTGATTTTTTAAAAAACAGAAGAGTTAGAAGAAAGTGTATAAGATTTATTATGGCGATATCGATAACTATGCTTTCTCTCCAAGAAAGGCAAGCCTTCAAATTTTTTGCAGCCAGCTTAACATTGTCACCGTTAGCTCTCAGGAACCGTTGAATAAAATTCTTAGTACAAAATTTATTCTGTTATTAGGTAGAAAATAATGTTAACTAAAGCAGTTATTTTGTACAATATTGATATAACATTGCTTTTTCCTACTTAAAAAAAAGACGAAATAGTAGAGAAAGAGAAATATCTTACCTGGTCTTGTGGTAAAGGAGTTTCCTTCATTAGATACTGAATAACAACTTTATTTTTCTGAATGAACTGGGCAAGATCTTTAACCTGATATATAGTTTCTTTGTTACTCATTTTGAACAAGTAAAATAAGGTGAAGGGAACAGAGTTGGAATGGAATGGAATTGTTGAGAAACAACATTCAAAATAAAAGGAAGGCATTTGTCATAAAAATTCAAAACATATTAAATGTTTATTAAAGCTAAATTAATTATTTGCATATTTCATTTGTAACAACCAAATAAATTTCATTTATAATACTGCGTATTTAAATAGGCGGCGTATCTATTGAAAGATTGTCTGTCATTGAAATCGGAGGCTAATTTTTTGGAACATTATGTTTTTTGAGTAGACATAGCATATTTTGCGAAAAATTAGTAGGTTAATTTTGCTAATGAAAAAGAATTGAAATATGTCATGGGTGTGACATGTTAAGTCACACCCGTGAGACCCTTTTGGAGCGACTTAACATGTGACGACGTGAAGTGTTTTTTTAATCTTTTCCTAACAAATTTGTTGTAATAATAACTTAACCTATATTCTTATTCAAATGGGTAAGAGAAACCTGGTTAGCTTGATTTATTGAACACATTGTTAACAAAAAAAATGAAGGAAAAGAATTTAAGAACATTGTATGTCATGGGTGTGACATATTAAGTCACACGTGTGACACCTTTTCACTGGAGTGACTTAACATGTCACACCCGTGAAGTATATAATTTGCTTAAGCCTTTTTTCCCTAACAAATTTCTTGTGACGACAAGTTAATCTAGATTCTTATCCAAACGATGAAAAAGACAAACCTACATTACTTGACTTATTAAATAGATTGCCTCTTGTATATGTATTAGACAATATAGTATAAGCAAATTAAAGAGTTATGCATAGACTCTTCTTTTCGTTTTATTTATGTTTGACTTTAAGTTTGGAATGCATATTTTCTTTAATGATTTTAAATATAACTTAATTAATTAATCAATTATTATTATTTAATTAATCAATTGAATATTTATTTTGTTATCAATTGATATTATTATTATTATTATTATTATTATTATTATTATTGAAGTTGTGAATTGCGAAGTTATAATATATTATAATTAATGAGTAAATAAATATTTTTATGAATCATTTAATTATTTTTTAAAGTATATTTACAAATTAAAGGCGTGCATATATACATAACATATTATAATTAATCAATAAAGAAATTTGCTTATTAATGATATAAGAAAATTTTAATGAACTAAAATTTAATGATATTAAACTTAAACAATAAAAAAATATATGTGTAATAAAAAAGAAAATATATGTGCGTGAAACAATTAATAAGGCAGAAGTCTTATTAAGGCAGACACGATTATTTTAATAATAAGGCAGAAGTCACCTGAGATGGAATTTCATGTTCAGAGTAATATTTTTTATGTTACTCTTTTGCTTTTCACGTTCTGATAATGAAAATGCTGCAACATCCTAGCATTGTAAATCTAACTGAAGTAATCATACATTATCTTTTTTCTTTGCCAGTTCTCGAGTACGTAGATGGAATTAAGTATAACATAGTAAGCGTGGTCGTAGTTGCCTGAATTTTTATCAAACGTCACTTAAATCCAGACTCTCGAAGTTTTTGCCATTTTTTCTTTCTCCATCTTTCAAACCTAGCATCTGCCGCAACACTACCTTCACCATCATCCTCACCTCTACCATCATATGTGATCGTCACCTCTATCATCATATGTGATGTTTTGAATTTTTTCAACCATAATACATATAATTTCACAGATGGTGCAAAGTGACTTTTTTCAATTTTTTAAATAATCGATTTCACAGATGGTGCAAACTCATTTTTCACATGTTTTCACCAATGGTGCAAAATGATATTTGATGATTTTTCACATGTTTTCACTAATCGTGCAAGATGATATTTGATATGTACTAATTATTATTATCTGAAAGAGTTTCACGATCTGTTGAATTTCTAGGAAAAAGCAAGTTTACATGAAAATCGTTGAACTACCTAACAAAGAATTTAATAAAGGAAAAATCAATAAAATTACATGCAAATCTTGAAAGTACCTGAAAAACACTTTAATAAACGAAATATCACTGAAATCAAAAAATCGTATTTGCTTCCACTTCACAAATTCGTCAAATTAGACTGGAAAAGAGGAGAAAAAAATGAAAACCCAAAAATCCTTTTATGCTTCATGTTCACAACCAAATCCAGACGTCCTGTTATTTCTCAGGCTCAAAACCGATGCTAAGCGAGAATATGGTTTGAGGTCCTTAAACAACTCCTCAGCTGGAGCTCAGAGCCTCCTCCCTTTAACGTAAAGAAAACCTACAGTACAGAGAGAAAGCCTGGAATCATAAAACTTTCAATGGTTGAATAAAACTAAAATATCACGTTCATTAGCAAATACCATAACTCCATAATTTTCAATAAGCGCTAATCGCTTATATAATTATAAAATAAAAATGTGCTAACTACTTAATTTGAGAAAGAGGCACGATTATTTTGAAATAGTACAAATACAAATGCGGCAGTCGATTGTCTCATGCAGATTGACGATGCCAACTTCAAGTGTCTTCACATTCTTGAAGAACATCCCAAGCTTCCTCTATTCATCCAAGGTTATGATATCTACATGTCAAGATGAAACGATTGGGAAAATTAAGAAAACATTAAAAATAGGACCCAAAACATTTTTCAGAAGGTAGGAGTTAACAACTTAAAAAACATAATTTGGGTAAAAAAGACAGCACCACTGGATTGTTTCATGCAGATTCATCATCCCAACTTCGAGCGTCTTTACATTCTTGAACAACATCTCAAGCTTCCTCGATTCATATAAGGTTTTCACATCTGAAGATGAAACGATGGGAAAAGTTAAGAAAACATTAAAAATAGGACCGAAAACATTTGTGAGAAAGTAGGACCTTAAAAAAAAGAAACAAGAGGCTAATTCTTCCTAACCTCGTTAAGAAGAAATATCCTTTGAAATTCATCGCGTTCCTGTTGAAACTGTTGGATTTGAGCTTTAAAATGAGCAGCAATTTTAGAGCCTTAAAAGGCGCTTCGTGGGTTTTATGTATAAACTATTGCTAAAGAAAGATTGAAGAAAGCAGGAGAGATTAAAAGAGTTAAAGAGGAGATGGACAAAACATATTCATTTAATGCTGCAGAAAGGGAAATTTACTGCTAAAATTTATTAATGCTACTTGCAATGGAATCGATTGGTTTTATTTGTTGCCGCATAAAGGAAAATTTATTGCTAAAATTTATTAACGCGTGTCGCACTTGATTAGCGATTTCTCCCAGTATTTTTATTTAAAAGTTAATATAATAAATAAATTAATAATAATTTAGAAATAAGAATGACATAAATATAACAATAAAAATTAATAAATAAAACGTATGGTTGTGACCGATAAGACGCAACTGTGCATGCATAATATAAGGTGAATAATCAATATGATTAGTTGGGTTGATAGGTTTTCATTTAATAACTCATAAATAAGGAAAATTTAATGAAAAAAATTATTACGTTTGAGATTTGGGCGGCTGCTAATTGATTAGCGAAGATTTGTGTCAACATTTATATTTAAAAGTTAATGAAATTAATAAATTAATAATAATTTATAATTAAGAATAACATAAATATAACCATAAAAATTAATAAATAAAACAGACGACAACCGTGCGTGTATAATATAAAGTGAATAAATAATAATTAAAAATTATTATTATAAGTTAGAACGGTGAGTAACAATTTATAATTTATAACTATAATAATTATAATTATTATCTAATAACTGTTACACAAATAATAAACTCACAAAATAACAATAATAATTAATAAATAGTCAAACACGACGAATAAGTCACAACCATCCATGTCTATTATAAGAGTTAAGCCCTCGGGTTATAGCTCAACTGGCAAAGGTTTAGGTAGTGTAGTGCTTGCCATGCTGGCGACCTGCAGGGTGAGGGTTCGAATCTTGGAGGCAACCTTTAAGATTTGGGCCTCTTGTATGGTGAGATCAGTGGGTAAGCCCAAGGCCCTGATCAGTTGAGGCACATCCCGCGATTTACATCCTCCACCAATCCTGAAAGCACGGGAGGTGGGGGCTCCTAATGTTGGAGTTCAATATTTTTTTATAAGAGCTAAGAAAGAAAGAAAAAAGAAATAAAAGTTAAGAAGTAACGATTGGGACTAATAAGTCACAGGCATGATGATGGGTTAAAGATCCGAGCGTTCGGATGAAAGGGACAATGGGAAGTTTAAAACTGAATGGAATAAATAAATTAATAATAATTTATAATTAATAACAACATAAACATAATAATAAAAATTACACTAAAAAAACCACGGTTGTGACCAATGGATGATATAAAGTGAATAATTCGTGACTAACAATTAATAATTAATAACTATAAAAATTATAATTAATAATATTAAGTAAATATTAAAACGCACGCCTAGTGCTATATAATATATAAAATTAGTGATAACAGTTACATAAATGCACAAAAATGATTTAAAAACTCACAATATAACAGTAAAAATTAATAAATAGCAAAACACACACCTGTGAGCCTTGCATACGTATGATATAAAAGTTACAGAAATAGAGAAACAGATAAAAAAGAAATAAAAGTTAAAAAGTCACGCTTCTGACTAATAAGTCACAAGCATGATGATGAGTAAATAAATTTGTTCATTAACGATATAAGAAACTTTTAATCAATATTTAATTTAAACTATAAAAAAGAAAATAAATGTCCAAAGAATTAATGAGTTATTTATATAATCAGTAAATAAATTTTTATTACTTTAATTAAAAATAATATTTATTTAATAAATTATCCTATCAACTAAAGTTAGATTGATCGAATAATTAATTATTTTGTAATTAATGGGAACTATTATTACTACTACTAATCACGACTCTGACTTGTTAAGTCATAGCCGTGCATATGTACAGACTATACTATAATTAACAAATCAATTAATTAATGAATTAAATAATTATTTTTAATTAATTGATATTATTATTATTATTATTATTATTATTATTATTATTATTATTATTATTATTATTAATCAAGTTATGAATTGTGAAGTTATAATTTTTG
>JANIIA010075876.1:0-10253 GCA_027478495.1 Erythroxylum alaternifolium
ATACATTCTTAACTTAATCACTATTTCTGAATCTTAATGAACCTTAAAGGGACCATCCATCATTTGTCTCATCTTGCAAGAATTCACTTCCTCTTTCTTTAAAGCATAAGCATAGTCAAAATCAATTTATCTCCAATTCATCAAACATTCCGAAGCTCATTTTCATTAACACATTCCTAATATCAATCAAATTCTTAACCTCAATCAAGCAGTCACTAAATTCATTCTCGATAATCATGTTGCCCAAGTATGATCATAATACTGGGCTCTGATACCATAAATGTTGGGACCCGATCCGGGAACCGGATCCCAACCGAAAAGCAGGCATGGATACGAAGAACGAGGCGAATTCAAATTGGATAAATTGAATTCGATAACGACAAACAAAGCGAAAGCGGAAGCAAAATGGAAGCAAAGCGAATGCAAATCGAATACAGATTGACGGCGGAACGAAAATCGAACAAAAACTTAACAAAGCGAATCCGACATTCGAGAACAAAGAACGGAGAAATACAATCGCGTTGGAAACACTAAGACATTCCAAATCCGAAACCGGTAAATTTTCTTTTCTTTTCTTTTCTTTAATCGATCTTATATCGAATCATAAGATTCCTCATAATTATGCCATATCTCATTCTTGATCACAAAATCATAATTCTCATCCTATCATTCTTTATCATACAAATTTCGGCAGCATAACAGCTGCAATCCCAATAAACCCAAACCTGCAAGGTGATCAAATTACACTTCTATAATACCCAAATAATACTCAGAATCATCTGACACCCCGTCCGGAATCCAAATCACAATATCCAATAACCAAAATACATTCATACATACACAAATCCATCCCATTTCTCAATTCAATATACAATTCATAATTCATTTACACAAACTGTAATTCACTTTTCCATTCTATATCCAAATCCATAAACTAATTTATCATGCAAGAAACGAACAGACGTCGGAACCTTCTTTCATCCAATCTCCATCTTGATACCTGGAGGTGGGGATGAAAGGGGGGTGAGCTTATAGCTCGTGGGTAACAGGTTTATAACAAAGAATAAGCAAAACCGTTGAAAAGTTCTTTGTCGTATAAAAATCATCATAAGTTCATAAAACGCTTGTTCCCAAATCTCAGTCAAATTCGAAGTTTGAATTCAAAATTCATAGTTGAAAATTTGTCATTACATCAACACAACATATGCTTTTAACCATCAATGCAAAACACTCAATTTATGCAACATACTTAGCAATCCAACGATGCAATGCGCAAACAAACGGATCGAGAGTTCCGTAAAACGATCCGGATAAACCGAAGTTTATACCGTAAACAAAACGAGTCCGATTTCTCAAGGATCTCGTGGCCTCAAGCGGGCAGCCGGGAGAAGGCTATACGTCGACGTGCACGTGACTATCCATCCGTTACTCTCTCACCCAAACAAAGCACATAACCATTCATTTCATGTTCATATCGATTCATGCTTTCAATGCTCTTTTCTTTCTTTTTCGAAGATACAAAATGCCATGAATTTCACAAGGCATGACATAAATGTTTCAATGATATGACATAAATGTTTCAATGATATGACATAAATGTTTCAATGCATTCTCATCTTTATTTTGCAAATCATTCACAAGAAACAAAAACAATATTTATGAAGTAGTTGAAATCATTCTTGATTTGGGAGAACACTTTAGTGGCTCATTACTAAATTATAAACATGAAACCCACCTGGAATTTCCTTGCTCGGATACATGCTCAAAAGAAGCCTCTCCTCGATCCTCATGCCTTCATTGATTTCCTTTATTAAAAAGTAAAAATCCCAATCAATCGGAATACTATTTGAGAACCCTTATATCGCATAATCACTTAGAGAAATTCTAGAGACTCCAAGATCAATCAATTGTTTCATAAATCCATAAGTGATACTCCAAACATAAAGGGACTATCCTTATGTGGTAACAAAAATCTATACTTAAATTTCCATCCAAACTATGAAATCTTTAAAGACTGAATTTCAATTTCATTTCTCCACAAAACATGTAGCTCTCATCCTCTAGATCACAACGAATCAAACAGCACATCATTTGGACATCTACACCAAAAGTTATGCCCAAAATACTAAAAATTTCTGTTCTGGAATGGAGGTGGCCAGATCTAGTAAAGGTATCTCAGTGTCTCAAAGGAAGTATACTCTTGATCTTTTAGAGGAAACTGGGATGCTAGGAGCAAAGCCAGCAGAAACTCCTATTGAATCAACATATAAGGTAAGTCTTAAAGAGGGTAGTACACCAGTGTACACAGGGAGATATCAGAGACTGGTGGGAAAATTGATTTATTTATCTCATACTCGGCCAGATATCAGTTTTCCTATCAGTGTGGTTAGTCAACTTATAAGCAATCCTTAAGAGGAACACATGGAGGCAATGTTTAGAATCCTAAAGTACTTAAAAATGACACCTAGAAAGGGGTTTTTTTTAAGAAAGGGGGGGCAAGGAAGATTGAAGTTTTCACAGGTGTTGGTTGGGCCGAATCTCCACAATAGGCTATTGCACCTTTGTGTGGGGCAACTTAGTTACTTGGAGAAGCAAGAAGCAACCGGTGGTTACAAGAAGCAGCGCCGAAGCAGAGCATAGAGCCTTGGCACTTGGAATATGTGAAGGAATATGGATCAAGAGGCTCCTAGCAGAACCACAAATCACAATAGAGCCTCCAATGAAAGTGTGGTGCGATAACATGGCTACAATAGGGATTCCAAAGAATCCTATACATCACGATAGAACCAAGCATGTGGAGATAGATCGTCATTTCATCAACGAGAAAGTGGAATCTGGATTAATTGATCTTGCCTATGTGCTCACCAGCAGTCAAGTCGCAGATGTTTTTACCAAGGCACTTGCAAGAGTCAAATTTTAAGAACTTAGTTGCAAGCTGGGAATGATCAATATCTATTCACCAGCTTGAGGGGAAGTCTCAGTGGAATATTATGACTAATATTCCTATCAAGATACTAAACAGCTGTAAATAGATTATATTGAGATATAGATAGGCTGTAAATAGTTAAAATAGAATAAGTTTGAAATCTCTTAAATTAAGGGATTACATTAGATAGCTTTAGATAACTTTCCAAATTTAAATTCCTACTTGTAATGGCCTATATATGGTTGTATACTTTCTATTCAAAATATCATAATATTATTCCCCATTTTCGTTCACTTCTCATTAAAAAATTACTCAATGACCCCATGGGCAAAGCTGGTATTCTAAGTTGTATTTAAGGTCTATAACCAAATTAGAATGTGTAACAAATACATCCGTCCCACTCAGCTTATTATTCAAATACTACTACTACAACTAGCTCAGCCTCTAAGTAGACAATAACAATTCCTACAAATGAATTTGCTAAATTCTCTTCCTAACAAGCAGCACTAAAAAGTCCATTGTACCCTATCACTATCATTGTTGAATTAGGCAACACAGACGCATGTTTTCTTTCGTCTCTCACAGTGGGTCGTTGAGTTTGGTACCTCAGATTATATGATAGGGAATCATAGTCTCTTCTCTACTTTTCAAGAACAGATGTCTCCTTCCCATGTTACTTTAGCTGATGTTTCTACTTCTTCTGTTCTTGGTTTTGGCATCATTAATCATACTCTATTACTTTCCTTTCCTCTATCATAAGCCTACCTTAATTTTTTTTAAAATTAATGTCATTGAGGCAAATTTCCTTTTACCCTAAATCACCCCCCTCACGTCTTCCATAAGATTAAGAGAACACTTGTCGTTACTTATCAAATAACACAATTTACACCCTTAAACCTAACTTCGTCAGATTTTTGCCATATCTCTGTCACAACTATTGACCTATGACACGTGGCATGTCAACTGTGCAATTCTGGTCACGTGAATGCTAACGTTGTTTTTATTGAATTTATGTTTTAATTTTTAATATATAATTGTTTAAATAATTGAAAGAACAACACAAAACACATTTTGTTATTGTATATGTAATAGAAAGTTATGAATAAAACTTATTACATTAGTCTATGTTATAACAATTAAAGTATAACATACAAATATTTTTTATATGTACTTATGAAAAAGTTGTCATATTTGTTAAAAGATATGTACTAACAATACGGTTATTATAATTATTCTTCACATATGTTTTTGTAAACAGGTGAATTTAATTCTAAAAATTCTAAAATATTAAAATTTTATTAAATAATAATTAAAACATAACGTAAGTTTGAAAATTGACATCCATTTATAAGGAGTACAATTGACTTTAAAAATTATCTTCACATATTTCAAAGATTGTTATAATTATTTTCTAATATGAAAATTGTATAAAATTTTTATGTTGAACTTTTAAGTTTCAAAATTTTTCACACGTTAGTCAAAATTATACATCCTAATTAATAATTTTTTCAGCGATTCTTAAATTTCTTTCCTTACATTGATAGATACCATTTGCATCTCTAGAACTGAAGAAAGTATGGAAAAAAATTTATTCTTCTATGTAAATTTAGATTATTATTACAATATTTTTTTCTTTGTATCATATTTATTATTAGATAATTATTGACAAAAAATTATTGGTAAAGGACTTTAATAAGGAGATCTTAACATTTTGGTACCCAGGTGCCCAAGTGAATTGCTTGTTTAGGTGTCTTAAGTCCTTTTGAAGCACACTGTCAATTTAGACATCTCTCCTTACCTTTATTGGTAAAGGTATGTCCTTAATTTATAATGTATCTTTTTTAGATTGCGAGTCATATCAATTTGCAAAACACCATCGTCTTTCTTCAATCTCTCGTCACTAAAAGAGTTAGTTTTCCTTTTTAAGTCAATTCAGTCAGATGTTTATGGTCTATGTTTTATTGTGTCCACAATTGGATTTAGGTATTTTATTATACTTTGGTTGATCATATTTCTAACGTGACTTTGCTTTATTTAACGAAGAATCATTTGCTATTTTATTGTCTTTTGTGCAAATATTAAAACATAGTTTAATATTTCAGTACACACATTGAGAAGTGATAGTGCCAAAACATATTTTTCACATCTTTTGTAGATAACGTTGTCCCTGGTCAGGATAAACTCTCTGCACGTTCCACCAAGTGCATTTTCCTTGGTTACTCCCATCTTCAAAAAGGTTACAAGTGTTATTCTCCAGCTAGTCAGCATTACTTCATTTCTGCTGATGTTAGATTCTTTGAGACATCTCCATTCTTTTCTTCTCGTTCTTTTGAGAGTCACTCGATGTCTTAAATTCTTCCTGTTCCTCCTCTTATGCCTATTCAGTCACATGAAACTATTCTACCTTCTGCACCGCTGCAAGTGTATCATCGTCCTCCTCTGTCTCAACCTCCTGTAGACATCGACTCCTCTCCTACTCCGAATCTACATACTACTTCTGACACCGCTACTCCTTCTACACCAGATGACATCTCTAACTCACACCCTGCCTCAGCATCTCAATCGACCGAGGCCCTACCTGTTGCTGATCAATTTCCTATTGCTCTTCGAAAAGGTACACGGTCTACTCGTAACCCTTATCCCACTTACACTTTTCTTAGTTATCATCGCTTTTCTTCACCCTATTTTGCTTTTGTGTCTTCTTTATCTTCTATTTCCGTCCCTAAAACTGTTGGTGAGGCACTTTTAGATTCTCGGCGGCGACAAACTATGGTAGAAGAAATGACTGCTTTACATGATAATGGTACTTGGGATTTGGTTCCTTTGCCTCCTAGTCATCCTACTGTTGGGTATCGTTGGGTTTATACTGTTAAGGTTGGTCCAAATGGTACAACTGATCATTACAAGGCCCGTCTGGTGGACAGGGATATATTTATGGGCTGGATTATGGTGATACATTTTCTCCTGTTGCCAAAATGTCTTCTGTTCGACTGTTTCTATCTATGGCTGCTATGTGGCACTGGCCGTTACATCAGTTGGACATTAAGAATGCCTTTTTACATGGTGAGCGTGAGGAGGAAATTTATATGGAGCAACCACCTGGCATTGTTGCTCAAGGGGAGTCTGGTTTGGTATGTAAACTCTGTCGCTCACTATATGGTCTGAAACAATCTCCGCGTCAGTGCTGTCTTGCAAGAGTTTGGTATGATTCGAACCGAGTCCGATCATTCTATTTTCTACAGACATTCGTCACAGGGGGAATACATTTATCTTGTTGTCTACGTTGATGATATTGTTATCATTGGTAGTGATCAGGATGGTATTGATCAACTGAAGCAACACCTGTTTAGTCATTTTCAAACTAAGGATTTGGGATTACTCAAGTACTTTCTTGGTGTAGAAGTTGCACAGTCTAGCTTCTTAGAGAAAGTATGCATTGGATATTCTGGGAGAAACTGGCATGTTAGACTACAGACCTATAGTCTCTACTCTGGACCCTAATTTTAAACTTTTACCATAACAGGGGGTGCCTCTTGCAGATCCAGGGAGGTATTGGAGACTAGTTGTTAAGCTCAATTATCTTACCATTACTCGACCTGATTTCTCCTTCGCAATAAGTGTCGTTAGTCAGTTCTTGCAGTCACCATGTGATAGTCATTGGGATGCAGATGTTTGTATTTTGAGATATATCAAAGGGGCATCAAGCAAAGAACTATTGCATGAGAATAGTGGTAATACACAGGTGATTGGATATGCTGATGTTGATTGGGCAGGATCCCCACTTCAGGATATTGCATCTTTGTTAGAGGTAATCTAGTGTCTTGGAAGATCACGAAACAAGCAGTTGTTGCTAGATCAAGTGCAAAAGCATAATATCGTGCTATGGCTTTGGTAACCTGTGAACTCCTATGGTTGAAACAGTCGATTCATGAGTTAGAATTTGCAGAAGTGTCATAGAGGAAGCTCCTTTGCGATAATCAAGCTACACTTCACATTACTTCCAACCCAGTACTTCAAGAGAGGACCAAACATATTGAAATTGATTGTCATTTTATACGAGAGAAGGTCTTTTCGGGTTGTATTGTTAATAGTTATGTCAGCTCGAATGACCAACTAGCAGATATTTTCACTAAATCTTTATGGGGTCCTCGTATTGGGTTTATTTGTAACAAGCTTAGTGCATATGACTTATATGCTCCAGCTTGAGGGGAAGTGTTGAATTGTATATATAGCTTATTTTGTATGAGTTAGGTTTAACACTAGGTTTTAGTTTGTCAGGCTCATGGCCCATAAAGTTATTGTATATATATTGTAATATAAGCTTGGTAAAATAATATAGAACAATATTTTTCCTCTACGGTTTTCTCTCTTTCTCTAACTTTTACAGTAAAGAATTCAACTCCTCAAATGCACGTTTCACTTTCCCAAAGAATTCAATCAAAATTCTCTCCTGTTTGGACTGAAATAACTCAACAAAAATATCATACATGCGAAGCATATTACTAGAGTAAAGAAGCTTAACATAGTCTCAATCTTGCTTCCAAGTGCTAACATGAGAGACTAGGACAGAAATTTCAAGCTCCATAGAGTCGAAAAGAATATATAGTAATTGTGAATCATCACCTTGCCAATTTTCAAGCATTTTTAGATCAGTTGGGGGATCAAATGTAAGATGGGACAGCTTTCTCTAACCTCTAAAGAACAACTCTACATTCTTAGACCAAAAAAGATAGTTATTATCGCTCAAACATTGCTTAGTGATTCGCAAAGTTGAGGAACCCATTGTTGGAACACCTGTCACTGATTTGCTATTGAAATCTGACAGTTCCCAGCTATGTTGGACGAATTTCTTAGCTAAATGGACACTAATACACTACTGTTGATGTTCCAAAATGTATAAACGACATTACCGTTGTCAAAATACCCATGTTCTGGTTAGTTTTGACACAAAGCAAGACCAGAACTCCATTCAGGATGAAGAGGCAAGCTGACCCATCAAACTGTCCTCGATGGTGATCACCGAAAACAAAAAGGAAACAAAAATAACCAGATCTCATGATCACGCGATATCCTAATTAAATAGGAAAACAAAAATAATCAAATCCTATGATTATAGGATATCCTAAGTAAAAATAAACTACCAGCCTTGTTAGCATTCCTCCTAATGATCAGCATGTTAGCATTTTCCCTAATGTTCAGCCCACAGTTTAGCAACCTAAGCTCATTCAAACCTATATCCGTAGGGGTAAAATGGGGAAAGGGCAGATTGCCACCTAGGTAGTTTGTTATGAGTTAGTTACAGGAGATTGTAGAGGAAGGAATATAGCTAGAATCTAGGAGAGAGAGAGGGATATGATTTGTATTGTAAGGAATTGTTTCTGGCCTGGGACTTGTCCAGGAGGAATCCTACTGCTGTATCTCTCTATTACATACGTACATAATAGAATCTCTGTAGTTATCCCCATCAATTGGTGCTTTCATTCAGAGACCAAGTGGGTAGAGATTGTATGCAAACTAGAATGGAGGCTAGAGTGTCTGCAATGGAAGCGTCTCTTCGAAGGCAGGAATCATCCCCCTTAGCCCAAGAAGGAATGGTTAAGTCGCATGATTCCACCTTGAAGGACCCACCTTGAAGGACCTAAGAACACAGCTTAATTCCTTGATGGCTAGCGTAGAAACACTGGCAAAATCTCAGAATCTGTTGCAGACGGAGTTGAGGGACGAATTTTAACTCTGTTAGCAAAAAACTCACATAAACAGCACGTGGGTGGAGAAGGAGAAGACCCACTGGTGTTCGCCCACCATGCGTCTTCCTCTAAGGGTGGCAACAGACCCGCGCACCACGCATCCAATTCTACTGGAGACAATAGACCCGCAAGTGGCCACCAAGGGTCGGGTTCTTGCCGACAAGGGGACCATGACTCTTCTGTAGGCACCGAATGTGCATGGGAAGAATACTGAAATGCAACACGTCGGGTTGATCTTCCTGTATTCCACGGAGAAGACCCATTTGCGTGGATCATGAGTGCTGAATCGTATTTTATGATTCATGAAATTCCTTCCGAACTTCGTTTACCGATAGTTCAGATTTGTATAGAGGGTACTACTCTATATTGGTTTATGACTCTGCGTGAGTTCAACCCATGCATGACGTGGGAGCAATTCAAGCGATCGTTGTTTGATCGATATGGGGGTAAGGACGAGGGTGACTCGACTGAGCAGCTGAAGTCGGTTACGCAACGAGGATCAGTGGACGTATATATTAATGAGTTTGAGAAGGTGGCGTCACAAATAGCTCATTTTCCCAGAGAGTGGTACATGAGTTGTTTCTTGGGTGGGCTATGTGAGGAAATAAGGAACAAAGTTCGCACTAATGAACCTCCAACTAGAGCTCGGCTCATCTCTATCGCACAGAAGGTGGAGAGGGAATTAGTCGGGGAAGGGGTCATACGACCCGAAGAAGCGAAGGCTAAGCCCAGAATTTTTCACGCTATTTATGGGTCTCGAGTGGGAACTTATAATCCCCAGCATCCGGGTCAGCCTAACAATACAACTGGAAGTTCGAAGAGTGATGCAAGGGAGTCACCTAATAAAAACCGACATACCATGACAGATGGTAATCGTCCAGGAAAGCAATCTATCTTACGAGCAACTTATGGAAAGAAGGGCCAAGTGTTTGTGTTTTAAGTGTGGACAAACTTATGGTCAACTCCATCGATGTCTAGATAAGGAATACAAGTTAATTATGTGGAAGGGTGACGAAGAAGACAGTGGGGCGAGTATTAATGAAACAGAAGATTGGGAGTTGGTGTGTAATTCGGTGGAGTTCAGGAAAATAGGGAAGGACCAAACCTCATCCACGAAGTCCATGGTCTTGATAGGGAAGCTTAATAAAATGCCTATTTTTATTTTGGTTGATAGTGGAGCTAGCCATAACTTTGTGTCCAGCAAGTTGGTTCTAACTATGGCCATTTCCATTACCCCGACTAAGACATTTGTAGTAAGGTTGGGAGATGGACATCGATCTTCTCATAAGGAATTTGTAAGGAGATTAAGTTGGAGCTAAATGGAGAAAGGTTTAGTGTAAATGCATATGCCTTTGACATTGGGGGACCTGATTTAAACCTAGGGGTGGCTTGGCTGGAAACATTAGGTGAGGTAAGGGTTGATTGGAAGAAGATGCACATGTCATTTACCCGGAGAGGTGCAGAGGTTACCTTGCAAGGAATTAACATGCAAGCTTCCTCTCCTCATGCTTTGCAACAGATTTTAAAGAATCGGGATGTGGAAGTAGAGGGGTTGTTGTGGTCTATGGGACTCAGTGGAT
>JANIIA010075907.1:0-5000 GCA_027478495.1 Erythroxylum alaternifolium
TCTATGACCCACCACGAGCATACAGAGAGACTTGTAAGTATCTACACTTTACATTTATATTATGATTTTTTTACTTTGGTGTATTTCAATTTAATTTTATTTGTGAATTTTGGAATGAAAATTTGTGTATTATGGAGAATGATAATGTTATAAATATCTGGTGCCATATATGGTTGTGTTGTTAAGTTACTTTCTTTATTCAACAAAGGGTAAATATCATTAAAATAGAGAAAATTCTGTCAAAATTTTTATAAATTATAATTCACTTATAACATTTTATTCTGATGCAGAAAAAGTCTATGGGCACGAAGCTTACACCCCGTCAACTCTTTTTGCACACTCACATTAAGAAGCATAACAGTGTGACCTTTGTCAACACCCGATGTAGAGAACAAAATGTATGTAAAATTTATTCTTTAATATTAATGCTTAATAATTGTCACTTACTAATATAAGCGTTGCTTTTTGATAGGAACAAGTACAAGAAAGCATTCAACAACAGTCTCAACAGTCTGAAGATGTTGATGACAGTCAAACTTATCTTCATGCGATAGGTGGTAGGGACTGTCGTGGAAGGATATTCGGCTTATGTTCATTTGCGAACACATTTTATTTGCAATCCTCCACATCCAGTACAGCGGTATCTGATAGGTGGTCCACACCTAATAAAGTCCATGAGCTTTGAAGCACAGTATAAACATTGACAACTCAGTTGCAACAGTCGATGGAGTATATAACTCAGCTCCGTAATGAGGTGGATAAGTTGAAGAAGAGGGGCAGCACCTTAACGTAGTAGTCAGAGCATTTGCAATCACCAAATGAATAGCGTACTTATAGTCATTTCATGTAAATTAAATACTTATTATGTACAAAATAATTTTTTATTATTAATTAAGATAATTTTTGCTTTATATCATCAATTAACTTTCTATTTTAACAAATTAAATGTAGAAACAAATCAAAATATTATCAACAGATAACTATATAAATTATGCATCAAACATAAGATTATCAAATAAAATTAAATGCAAGGAAAAACAAAAATAACAATTTTAGTAAATTTACCGATGTAAAAACAAAGTTCATTGATAAAATATATTCGGTTTACTGACGGATAACTAAGAACCATCGGTAATGTTATCATTAACTTACCCATGGAATAACTAATTCTGTTGGTAAACTTACCAACGGACAAATCTCTGAGACGAAACAATTTTTTCATCACTAAACTTACCGACAACACAAAATAATCCTCGATATATTCACCGATGGTAACATAAATTGTCTGCCAATAAATTTGTGACGAAAGATCTATGCTTCGTCGCAAACTATTACTTACGACTATTTCTCTGATACCTTTGTCTGTTGGTAAATTCTGTGGCTAACTTAGCTTGCTAACGGAATGTGTAGGTTTTCCATCGCTAAACTTCATTTTTCTTGTAGCAAATCTTGTTCCATAGTTCTGAAGAGTAATTGCAGTTGAAGTATAGGTTGTTCAAATATTCATATCCATCTAAGCAAAGAAGAAAGTTTAAGTTCATCAAATGGAACACAAGTACTTGGTGTTAATTCTTTTACTACATGCAATCCATAGAATGAAAGAATTAGCATGACTTGTATTTGTGTCCTACTTAACCAATGCTTCAAATCATGTTATCCCAACAACAACCTCTTGCAAGATTTAGAAATGATTCTTAAGGAGTTATTCTCTATCCATCACATAACATCTGCTGAAGATGAATTAGGGAATAGTTTGGTAAATTATCAATGATCTCCTTGAATCCCTTAATGGAGTGATTTGTCCAGGACCATGTATTTTCTTTAATTATAGTATGTTCCTTGTTCTGTTTATGAATGATGACTTTAAGTGATTAGAATTCTCTTAATTTGTATAAAGGACTCAATTCATGGGAGTGATCAAATCAAAAATATGTGTTTTCCCATCACCAATCTTGTGCTTCACTAAATGTTAAACTATGTCCCAGGTAAGTAAGATTTATCTTAAAATCCAAGATATGTCAGCATTTACCTTAATATTCTAGATGCTTTCACCTTTTGATGATTCATAAATTTCAGAAGGGATGATATGAATAGGTTTGTAAATTTATTTGTTTTGGGGAATTGGTTTAATTACAAATTTATGGGATTTCAGTGGTGTAAAATTGAATTCTTGTGTTTTTTTTTAGATTCTGAAACATTTTGACTTTGAGACTGTTAGAAAAAATCAAAGCATCTATCTTGTTGAAGTCGTAAGTAGAGTATGGTTGTGTTAAAGTTTTGCATATTATGTTAAAGCTCTTAAATATTTTGACTTCATTGTGATTCAATTATTTTGATGTTAGGCTTTAGATTATTGAGTTTAAAAAGGGTGTACATTTTATTATTATTAGTATTACCTTGGGCTTCTTCATTCTTACAACTGCAAGTTCTGGATTCATCATATATTATTAGAAAAGAACATATCCTTTTTTAGGTCTTGATTTTGGTGTCTCATTTCTGTTGGTAGCTTAGATTTGATCAAGTTGGTCAATTTTTAGTCTTCTTCTAGACGTTTCCTTGTCTGACTTTTAGAAAATTTATGCTTTGTTTTCTTTTTTTTTTTCAAATTAAGAGTGATCCCTATAATAGAGGAATTTTTAGTTAACGGTGCTAACTATGACAAGAATATACAGAGCTAGTGTGTAGAATCTTAAATAAATCATATCGATTTGGTTGTTTCCCTTCTCTAGTTAGTTGGTATCTCATAAACTTTTCCACTCTATTGGACATACTTGTGATTGATTTCAGATTGTGTTTACTCGTGGTTGATTCATTGCTTAGTTTTTTATTGTTCTATTAAAATATTAAGTTATGTTCGTTTATAGTTTTCAATATTTTATTTATTCCTTTTTAACTACCTAGCATTGTGTTTTAACATTATGTAGATACCTAGTTGTTATTAGTGGCTTAGATTTTGGACAATCCATTTTTCTTTTGCTTTCGTTTGTATGTATTATTATGTATTTGTAATTTTTACGTCTATTTATTTCATTGCCTACTTTGGGATTTCATAATAATCCTTAGGGACTTGTTGAGCTTGTCTTTTATAGCTTGTGTTGGGTACTAAGGTAAGAGTGGTAGCTTTGACTACTGATGATAGTGTAAGGCTAGTCCTTTGGTGATTTTTTGATCTAGGAAAAGAGAAGATGTTGACAAATTATGAATAGATTCTTGAAACATTGGGACCTTTATAAGGAAGTCTATGGAATTAATGGAGATTTTAGACAAATATAAGATTCATAAATGTGCATCCAGGAGGCAAAATGGATAGTAGATAAATGGGTTCAAACTTTGGCATTCATGGTGTTTGAAACAAAAAATGGGATGGGAATCTTAGTTTTCAATGAATTTATACATGATACGGGGGTAAAGAGGACTAATGATAGGATTATTTCCTTAAAGATTATGGTGAAAGGTGATTTTCCAATGTGGTGGGTGCTTATACACCTTAAATAGGGTTAGAAAAATAGCTTAAGTGCCAATTCTAGGAAGAGCTAGATAAAGTGATTTAACAAATCCCTCCTAATAAGAGAGTTATTCTAGGAGGAGACTTTAATGGTCATATAGAGGTAACCTCAAATTGGTATCTATAGACTCATAGAGGTTTTAGGTACAGTAATAAGAATGATAGTGAAACTGCTTTATTGGATCTCGTAAGAGCATTTGAGTTGGTGATAGCCAACTCTTTTTTCAAGAAAAATGAGGAGCACTTAGTGAATTTTAATAATAGAATTATGAAAACTCAAATTGACTACTTCCTCTTAATGCAGAGTGATCGACCTAATTATCAAGATTGTAAGGTGATAGTTAATGTTTTCTTGTCAACGTAACGTAGATTATTAGTTTCAGATCTTATAACTAAGGGTTGGAGGAAGAAGATAAGTCTTAGGAGCTTTACCAGCATTAGATGGTGGAATTTGAAAGGAGATATAGTGTAATAACTTAGGGATAGAGTAATATATGAAGAAAAATGGAAACTGGAAGGAGATGCTAACCAGATGTAGGAGAGAGGAGCAACTCTTTTAAGGAATATAGCTAAAGAGATCTTAGGTATTTCTAAAAGGCTTAGCGGTAGTAAGATGGAGTATTAGTGGCGGAATGAAAATTTACAAGAAGATCAAGAAGGGGACATATAAAGCTCTATTGGATAACACCATAAAGGTAGAGATAATAGTTAATACAAAAATTTACAAATTGATAAAGAAAGAGGCTAAAAAGATAATCTTAGACGCTAAAAGCAGAGTTTATGAGAAATTATACATACGATTGGAAACTAAAGATGGAGAAAAAGACATTTTTAAGCTAGTGAGAGCATGGGAACAGAAAATGAGAGACTTAGATCCAGTTTATTGTGTAAAAGATGAGGTAAGGTAAGTGTTCGTGATTGAAAATGACATCAAGAGAAGAAGACATAGGTACTTCTTTAGCCTTTTAAATAAAGGAGTAAAAGATAACATCCCTTTAGGTGATCTTAGCAAGTTTGATAGATATTATAATTTTACTTGTAGTCAAAAAAATTACAAGGGAAAAAATTAAAAGAGCTTTGAGATAGATGAGGAGTGGAAGGGCAGTAGGGTTGGTGAGATACCCATAGAGGAATGGAAGAGCCTAGGAGAAAAGGGTCTTACTTGGCTAGCCAGATTTTTAATGTGATTCTTAATTCTGCCAAAATTTCAGATAAATAGAGACTTAGTATGTCAATTTTTCTATACAAGAACAAAGGGGACATCTAAAGCTATAACAACTATAGAGACATCAGAAGTCATACCATGAAGTTATAGGAGATGGTGACTAAGAAGAGAGTAAGAAAGGAAGCCCCTATCTCAAAGAACCAATTTGGCTTCATTACAAGAAGGTCTATAACTTAAGCTTTACATCCCCTTAAAAGATTAATGGAATATTACAGGGAAAGACACTGTAACCTAAACATGGTTTTTATTAATTCATAGAATACATATGAT
>JANIIA010075907.1:7500-10252 GCA_027478495.1 Erythroxylum alaternifolium
AGGAAACTTTATAGCATACAAAGAGTTGAGAATGAAGCTCTAACTTAGAGTGTCAAAGGATTTGGAAATTTCAAATTTTAAAGCACAACTATTAATGGTTTATTTGGAGTTATAGATCTTGAATAATTCATGTGCTATTAGAATGTTGTCTACGATATATCTTTCATATACATTTGCATTTTTACTAGGGATAATTATATCTACTAGGTATTTCCCTAATCTATTAGCAAGTATCTTTGAAATGACTTTATAAACCATATTACAATATATAATAGGTTGATAATCATTTAGAGTAAAAGGGTTAGCTAGAATATGACATATATAGATCTTATACATTTTAGCAAGTAACCTACCACTCCTAAAGAATTATTGCAATAAATTGATCATAATTCCCATATGTTTTTACAAACCTCACATTGAATTCATTTGGCCCTTAAGCCTTATTTGGACGAAGAAAAGAATTTTTGATCCAATATATTGTAACATCTCTAATCAGCTCAATCGAGAATTGACTAAAAAAGGTGCCCTCGAGTAAAATTCTTAGCTCATCTGGAAAGGACATTATCTCATAGCTAGTCCCTAATAGTTTCTTATAATATGCATATGTTAGCTCCTTGAGGCTTTCCTGGTAAAATATCTACATACTTTTTTCATTTTGTAAAAAGATAATATTGTTCCTATTCTTCCTTACTTAGATGTAAAAAAATGTGGGGTTCTTATCTTCATCTTTTAATAATAAAATTTGAGATATTTATTTTAATTTTGAATTAAAATGTTCTAAAGAAGTTATATACTTATCTTTTCGGATTCTTTCTTTTTAAGTATAATACCTATTTGATCCATTATAAGCCTCTCCTGGCATTTAATTTCTATTTTTTTCTCCATTAACATGGGAACAAAGTTGCTTTTTTGTAGATATATAAGTTCAAATCTAATAGCTTTCTAATTTTGGACATATTTGAAAGTTTATTAGCCATTCACCTTAATACGAAGACCTTTAATTACTAACTCCCTAAACTCTAAATGCTTCAACAAGGAATCAAAGAACCTAAAAGATGTTGTAATTTTATTGGGAGTATCTTTAGTCTGAATGATAATTGAAATGTGATATGAAATAACATAATTCCCAAAGTTGGCAAACTTGATAAGAAGTTAAGCAAACTAAATTCACCATGCATATGTCAAACTCATTTTAAAGAAACCAATTCCCTGACTATTTATTATTCCAAGTGAAGAGATTTCTCATGTGAATCTATTAGCTCCAACCTTTTGTCATACTAGATAACTTATCATGCCTTATACTCAATCTCTTCTTATTTCTTTGAACCTTTAAAGGGGAAGACCACAGTTGTAATCTCTTGCTAAAATCTAAGGAATAGAAGAATTTACACTTAAAGATTCCAGTCATTCCATAATTGATTTTTTGAAATTCCAAATTTGATCTATAAATAATAGTGATGAGTAAACTTTCTTGAGGATACATTATCATGACTTTTAAATGTAGATATTAGTATGAGCAAATCCATTCCTACCACTAAAATGTGTATCATAATTGCTAATAATGGTCCATTCCTTATTAAAAAACCAAATATTTTTATATATCTAATTGACCTCTCTTTATTTTGGTTTCTACTAAACCATCAAAATGACTTCAATATTATAAAATCCTTAAGATCTATTTATCTATTTAGGCTACGCAAGCCCCTTACATTCTAAGCAATCAAATCCATTAAGTAAGACATGTACTTACCTTTTTCTTCCTGGACTTCCTACTAATTATACTCTTACTACTACCAAGATCTCCAGTGTTAATAGGGAAAATTATATTATGTTATCTTAGGTGTTTAAGTGTGTTTTTAAGTGTTTATTAGGTGATTATCATGATTATAGACTTAGAATTATGTTATTGTTAGTGTTTATATGTATTTTAAGTGTTTGTGTGGTTTAGAGTAAGAATTGGATCTTAATTTTATATTCCAAGAGGGGTTTGATATGTTTGTCAATGTTGGAAATTAGGAAATTAAAGAATGAAGAAGATGGAGGCTGAATGAAGTAGGCCATGATCACGACAAGGAGAAAATTTCCAAGAGCACAATTATGACTCCTATGTCACGATAATGACAGACACTTTTCCAGGTGCAGGTTTTTTCAACTATTTTATGATTTAGGGGTATTTTTAGAACCAATCAAAGTGGAAACCCTACTAAACTTCGAAGACCCTAATGTAAAATTTAAGAGCGTGAAAGACACTAAAAAAGACAGCAGTCTACACACAAAAGTGGTTCAAATGTGGGAGATCAAGAAGAATGTCGATGAATTCCAAAATTTTAAATCAAGACCTAAACAAAGTTTTTTTCTTTTCCTTTAGTTATTTCATTAATCTTAATGTGTAATCTAAATTCCTAGATGTTTAACATGTTTATGAGTTTCTAAATTTTAGATTAGGATTTATTTTGAATTTAAATTGTGACTTTGATTATTATTGATTCAATACATATTTTGGTGTTTGTGATAATTTTGCATGCTTATGCTTGATAACAAATCAAGGGAGCGAATTAAAAGTAATTAGACTAGATTATGCAATGAGAGTTGGTAGTTTAATTGTAACACCCCCTCACCCTAGGGTACGCACCAGGACGCCCGTAGGTCGTTCCGACACATATCCTAAGGTAAGGGCGCTACGTGCGATCACTACAGTACTCCACATGGCATCATACGAATTTGAATAATTAAACCAGTAATTATAAATCAC
>JANIIA010075918.1:0-10251 GCA_027478495.1 Erythroxylum alaternifolium
ACAGTGATACAGAGCCTATGGCTCAACGATTAATGCGCCCTATAAGGGACAGTTTCAGGCGCTCGGTCACAACACCGCAATAAATTGGAAAAGTGTCACATGAGCATTTCATATGCATTTTCTGAATGTGTTTGATTGAGTGAAAGGCTAAAAGCCTTATACTTGTGTGATTTAAGGTGATACTTTTGATCAGGCCTTAAGCCAGGGCCCCCGGGGGGGAGGGCGGGGCGCTGGTGTAAAAGCTCAACTCATTGCCACCCCTAACTAAGAATCAATCACCCACCAACCAAGAATCAACCAACACAAACACAAACTTAGTCATAAACCATTTAACCAACACAAATCATAAAAAGCTAAGCAGTCCCAATCAAAACCACAACTTTAGTAGTTCAGTCAGCCAATGATGTGAGAAAATAATAAAGCAACTTCAAGCAACAGAGGAGGTGTAGATGGAGGAAGAATAGGCTAGTAGCCTAAAGGAGTAGATATAAGAATACGAAGCGACATGGACGATGGATTGGAGTAGACTTAAAGCTAAGCAAAGTTGAGAAGTGAGTAATGAGCAGTAATGAGGGAAAGTGTGAGAGTTAGAGTGAGAGTGAGCATAGTAGAAAAGAATCAAGTTAGGGGATTAGAAATTTAGGGTTTTTTTAATTAAGTCCTTCATTTTTGTAATTTTATATTTTAACCCTAGTATTTTACAGGTATTGTTGGTATCAACTGAAATCGATATTAGTTGAAATGACCAACACCAATCAGTATTTGAAATTGATAAGGTATCAATACATTTCATATTGCCTTCTGACAAGTGCGGCCAGTGAGATACGAAATTCTAACCATTGACTACATGCCTATTTAACAAAAAGGAGTTAAAGTTATGAAATTAAATAAATTTTTGGATTTAAATATCTTTATTAAGAAATCATATAGTGTCAAAAATATTTGTATTTCATATGAAATTATAATTTTTCTAAACTTTTCTACTGCTACAATTGGTTGAGCAATCAAAGTATGTAACTTGTAGATTACATTATTAAAACATTCTTACAATAACAAAATTGCTTCCTTTTTCGTACTTTAACATAGTCAAAGGTATTAAACTAATAATATGTTCTTTTATGTCCCTTTCTTTTTCATTGTCTATAAATCCATACAATTAAATAAGATCCATATTTTAATAACTCCATACAAATCTATTTGTACATTTAAAAAGGTGGTTATTGTAAGGAATGGTTTATTACGGATGAGCAAAAGCCACAAAAAATACATTAAAACATAAAGCAAGCAAAGACAAAAACAATATTTTTTCAATAAAAGGTTGTTTCCATTATCCATGTCAAGCTTGAAGTTAAAGGGGACCAGTAGCACCAATATTTCATATACTAGTTCCGATCCTGAAAAGTTTAAATAAACTTCAATTTTCGTTTTATATAGTACTTCTCAACTAATATTATTAGTATTCAGAATGGTTTAAGTACTTATGACTAATTTAGAAAATAATTAAAGAAATCAGTTAATTATTGAAAAATCCTAAACTTTACATAATTATTCAATTATAGCCCGAACTTTAAAAAGTGGTAATTAAATATCTAAACATTCAATTGTTCTCAAATATAACCCGATCTTAGTATCTCCATTAATGGAGTTGACGTGGCTTGATAAATATGAGATGCCATATATCATGCTAAATTCACATCAAATTTTAATTAAATTAAATTAAACAACAAAAAATCGTAACCTACCCTTCTCCCATTTTCTACCACCCACCTAAAGCCCTAATGGTATGTTTGATTGAATGGAATAGAAATTCTATTCCTACACTCCTCCTAACATTTACGCATTCTTACGTTTGGTTAAAAAAAAGTAGAATAGGAATTCTTAGGTTTTATTATTTCGGGACCATGAGGAATAGCCAAAGATAACCATACCTTGTCTTTAGCTATTCCGGTAACTGGGGATAATCTTTACCCAACTCTCTGACCATTCTATCTTCGTCAGACCCTCCGTCCTTACTCTCGTCTTCACACCCCTGACTCTCACCTTCGTCGCTCTTCTCCTTCTGGCTCTCGTCTTCAAGCTTATAGGTAAATCTGATTTATTTCCTAACCACCCTCTCTCTTTGCTTGTTGTTTAGTTTCTTCTTAATGGAATTGTAGTTCTCGATTTTCTTGATTATCATTTTGGGTTTTGTTCTTCTTCCTACAATCAATATTTCTAGCTTAGAATTTTCTTAATTCCGATGTGATTGGTTTATTTGATAATCTTGTTCGTTTTCTGATTTTGATGTCTGGATTAACTTCCTATGAAATGGGTTTCGACTTGAATGCTGCAAACGACCAATTGTTTAACAATTTGAGGTCTTTTGTTCAGCTTTAATGTTGGTTTTGATAATCCAATTTTGAAAGGATTAGATGTTATAGGATGAATATGTGGGTTTTCATATTCCCCGTATTTGGGGGCTACACTGTCCTACTAAAGTAGCTAAATTTTGAAGAATAATGCATAGGTTGTTGAGGCTTTACATGATGATATAAAGGACCTTGATCTGGAAAATGTTAATGAGAACTTTGAGATCTATGAGCAGCACGCTCTTTAAAACCCATTCGCATTTAGTAAGAATGTATGTATATCTATACTGGATATATTATGCATATGTTTGTTAACCTAAAGACATTTTTTAGTCGCTTAACTTGAAGGTTTGCTAGGCTTTATACTCCTGTGAGGTCTTTTGTGGCTTAAGTTTCAACTGTCATGTCGAAAATTCTTCTGTTACTATTATGTGTTGGATGGGTTAAAAATGAGTAGGGTGTTGACTTTGTCATTTTGGTTGCCTACCGATTATACAGGGCTTGCAATCAAATAAGCCTTGGCTTCTAAAGGATAGAATAGATAAGGTGTGTTTCAGTTTCTAATTAAGATGCTTGGCTTCGTCATTATGCCATCTTAAATCAATTGAAATACTTAATATAAAGTCCTGACAATTTTATTTCCAAATTCTAGGTGATGCTGACAAGTTGAAGACTTGGTTGAATGAGAAGGAGGCGGAGTAGAGCAAGTAAGTAGACTCCATAATTGTCATTGTTTTCGCTGAAGCTGCTTTTTTTATTTTCTTCTTCGATAGAACTTCCATGAGCACTTGTTCATTTTAATTGGTTTGACCTGTATTTATGAGGAACTGATTACCATATAAATTTTTTTGTATGCTTGTTTATATAAATTTGTTCTTTACCCGTATAGACTCATATGACCCAATATACCATTGTATAGTCTTCTCTTCATGATTCTTGTTTTTCATGCTTGTGGTTAACTTAATGTTAAACTTGCAACCCTTATGGTATCGTACAGTTTGATTGAAATTGTTGAAAATGGAATTTGCTTTTAATTATTTTCCTGTGTAATTATTGTGAATTTAATTTTCCTGAATTCATGTGATCCAAATGGATTTTGTTTATCCTGTTTCTCCTGTAGAACCCCTAGATTCAGCAAACCAGTATTCACTTATGAGGAAGTATATCTGAAGTTGTTCAATCTGCAAGATAAGGTAATGTTGTTTTTCTTTGATTAGGAAGGCAATTTCTCCTATGCGTACCTCAACTCTGACTAATACTTGATTCATATTATATAGGTTGCTAGTGTCAACAAAATTCCAAAACCCAAGCCAAAAGTTGAGAAGCTAAAGAAGGTTGAGAATGGGATAAACGCAAAAACTGATACTGAGAGCAATGGAGGGATTACCGAGGGCTCCAACTTGGGTTCCTCTTAGACTCCTAAAATGTAAGCTCTACAGCTGGTTTAGATACAACAGCTGATTAAAAAGTCGATCAAGAGGCTCAGGCTCATGATGAGTTTGATCATTTATGATTCATGTACAATGGGTTGTTATTCAAATTGACACATTTCAATGAAGGATCTGGCTCTGGACCGAAGCTGATATGATTCCATAGTAGCATGTGGAGCCTTTGTTTTGCCATTGATATCTGCTTTAAGAATATTGATGTTGTTAGATATCTTGCTAACATTTTAGTAATCACAGAAGTCTTTCCTTTTTTAACATTTCCTTTCCCTTTTTGCATGCAATGTATGTAGTATTATATATCAAATAATTGAATTAGCATAAATTAAGGTTTAAGACTTTTAAGTCAAAACTTTGTACCAATAAGCAACCAATAAACTTTGGATTATTAATTAGTTGAATCCGAAATCGAGTAAGGATAATTTTGTATTTTACTCTTAAAATAAAGTATTGTTTTGTTGTTAAATAAATTAATAATAATAATAAGAAGAAATTTATTAATAATAATAATAATAATAAATTAATCACAATAAGGAATTTAATAATAATAATATTATTATTATTATTATTAATTTTTAACAGTAAGTAGAAAATTAATAATAATAATAAGCATAATAAATTAATAAAAATAATAAGAAAATTAATAATAATAAGGAATTTAATAATAAAAATAAAAATAATAAAATAAAATAATAAATAATAAATAATAATAATAATAATAATAATAATAATAATAATGATGATAAGGATTTTTTTGTCTTTTTGTTAGTTATTCATTTGTCATTCCAAGTTTATATTTTCAAACTAAACATTAGCATAGAAATTCTTTATCTATTCTATTCCTTGAATCAAACAAAGTAATATTCGTTCTATTCTATTCCTCATCTTTTTTATTCCTAAGAATAACTATTCTATTCCTTATCTATTCCATTCTTTGAACCAAACAGGCAGTAAGAGAATTAGGTAAAGAGTGCTAGCTCCTTTGAAGCCTAAGCCTTTTTATAATAAACTTTGGGCATTTTAGTAATTTAAATGAAATTAAATTCTAATTTCAATTAAACTTTTACTAGAATTACAATTAACTCTAGTTAAATATCAATTATGCCAAAATAAGATCAAATATCTTATATTCCTTATTTATTAAATATCTTATATTTAATCATAAGGTTTATCTCATTACGTCCCCTGAAGAAATCAAATTTGTGAACACTCTAATTCTAAGCTTTATGATTCTTTTAGTATTCTATCTGAATTCTGCCCAATTCTTTTATCTTGACAAAAGGTTCATTTGTATACAATAACCGCATCATAGCGGGTATAGTTTAGTGGTAAAAGTGTGATTCGTTCTAGTATCCCTAATAGTTAAGGGATCCCTCAGATCATATTTTGATAAAACTAATTTCTTAAAAATTCCATAAAAAAGTTTTGAATAAATAAAATTCATCTTATCTTTCTTATTCCTAATTATCAAGAATTTGAACCAAAAATGGATATATCTAATATCTAATTTTTTTCACCCAAAAAGTTTTTATTTTACCCGATTTTCCTATTTCAAGATCAAAAAAATTGATCCATTTATAATCCTCCGTTAATTGAATTATGTCCACGTTCCCGAAGGCACCCCTCTCTTTCAAGAGGATTGACATCATATCAAGCCCTAGTAAGCTTCTTCACTTTGCGTTGAATTAAACCATATACTCCACTGCTTGTGTGGGGCCCTGTCAATTCCTTTGGGTTTCAATCTTACGAATGTACTCCCCAGGGGAGATATATAATTCAATCCTTCCATTATACAATCTTCCAATCAGACATAAAGAATGAAATTAATATATATTATATACTCTATTTGAGTTCAACCATTTTAGTTCTCTATTGAGCAAGTTTTATATCTAATAAAACCCTCAACACACAGCAAATATATGAATAGTATCTTATAGCATATAAGGTTATCATTCCCACGAGGATTATGCAAGGTTAATAATTTGAACCTAACTTTGTCTAAAGTATTCAGAATGTGATTTGAATAAAAATAAATAACAGAAATTGAAACAAATAATAAAACAAAGCAAATAATTTAAATAACAAGATGCCAATTAAATTTAGGATTGTGACCAAGATTGAATACTTAGGGCCTATTCTTTTCATATTTTGTTTCCTTTACTATTGTTGATCCAATTATGTGTTTGATCCCAGATTTCCTAAGGTATTGATTACTCTCTCTCAATATCTAATCAATGAACCCTAATTGAATTCGAAAATTCCATATTTACAACCTCTCAATTCATAAAACTATCCCTAACGTTTTCAATTAGTTCTGAAGCTATCTATTAGATAATTAATTTCTCAAACAGGATCTCTCTTGGAATGATTACTAACTTGATAATTAAAGGTCTATTAAACTGTAAATCTCATTGCACAATCTAACACTAATTATTTTCTACTCACTCTCTTGATTTTTTGTCAAGTTTAAGCATAAACAATCATCATAAACATCCAAAAATATATTGAATTTAACAATGAATAAAGTCACAAAATAAACCCAGAATAATTCCTTATTTAAGTTTAGAAGACATGATGAACATATTAGAGGTCCAGATTACACATCAAGAATAATGAAAGAACCAAAGGAAAAGAATAAAAACTATATTTGCTCTTTAATCTAGAAAGTTGGAATTCTTGGATGTTCTTTTTGATCTCCCATATTTGATCCACTTTTTGGGGTTGGCTATTGCATTTTTTTTGTGTTTCATGTTCTTAAATAGTGTACTAAGGTCTTGGGGTGTAACTAGGGTTTTTCCCCCTTTTTTCGATTCCAAAAATGCCCCCAAACCCTAAAACAGATGAAAAATCTCTCACCTGGAAACTCTCTGTCACTATCGTGCTCCTGGAAACCTTCAATCTTCCTCCATCTTCTTCATTCTTCAATTACCTGATTTTCAACACTCATAAACAAATCAAACACCTCTTAAAACATAAAATTAAGATCCAATTCTTGCTCTAAACTAAACAAACACTTATAATACATACAAACACTAGCAATAACATAATTCTAAGCCTATACACATGATAATTATCTAAGAAACACTTTAAAACACACTTAAACACTTAGGAAAACATAGTATAATTTACACCTATCATTCTCTACCATTAGTAATTGATTCAATTTATGACACTTGAAAAAAATGTTAAAAGTGTCATCCCATCTTGACCAAGAATTTTACAAATCAATAACATTAAGAATAATAAAACATATTTCCTAATTACTTTAGGATCATAAATCTTATATTAATCACTCGACTACCTTTATATAATTCATACTATATCTAATGACAACCGATTGAGCTACGCTTGACTAGAATAAGTCATAAGTAATGTCAAAATATAGCAATCTCATTATATGATAATTTTGGAGATCTTAAGTAAAAAGATCGCTTATACAATTATTATAATGAGAAATTTTATAGACATACAAGTAACGCCTCAAATGAAATTCTCATATGGAGTTAGTTAAGTGAACTTTTTCTTCAACAAGCACTCTCACATTTGTTTAAGTATCTCCATACTTTAATTTATAAGATCGACTTTTTCACCTTATTAATGTCTAATCTTAATAAAACAATGATCAAGAACAATTTAAGAATAATACATAAATGCAATACGAATATCATAATTATGGTCGCATCTAATTTATTTACAATATATATTTACTCATGGACTTTATCATATATCTAATATGGGTAAGATAAAAAAAATCTCTAAATAATTATGTTACAAAACTACCAACAACTGATAGGTTATAGGGCAAAAACTAACATAAATAACATATTCAATATTTAATATTGTCATCTTGAATAATTTTGCATGAATAATAAAAATATATAATATACATGGTATACATCAAAACATTTAAATATTTTTTCTTATATATATATCTTGGGTGACATAGAATATTTTCAACTTAAAATAAAATATTAAAATAAATATTACAAAGAATGTAAAAATACTTGCATAAATAGATTTTAATACTCATTAATCTTAATATATGCATGCATTAAATTATTAAAAATTTGTGAATATAAAAATTATCACATTCACTTTTAATCATATCATATTTTAAACCTAATATTTACAACATAATGCAAAATAGACCATAATGTTTTAAAGTATTCAAATTCCAAGATTTTCAAAATGTTTTTATATATACACACACACATATACACAATTAACAGAAATAACAAAAAATGAGATTATGAGTTAAACATATTAACTTGGGTGACATAGAATATTTTCAACTTAAAATAAATATTACAAAGAATGTAAAAATACTTGCTTAAATGGATTTTAATACTCATTAATCTTAATATATGCATGCATTAAATTATTAAAAAAATTATGAATATAAAAATTATCACGTTCACTTTTAATCATATCATAAGATTAAACCTAATATTTACAACATAATGCAAAATAGACCATAATGTTTTAAATTATTCAAATTAAACCCAAGATTTTCAAAAGGTTTAAAGCATATCATAAGTAGATAAAAAAATTTAACAAGGTAAAATTCCTGCCAGTTAAATGCCACATAAAACTGATGCGACACTATTATATATTTTTTGAATAAAAAGTGAACCTTACTATCACATGACAAGTGAGACTCACTAAAAAGTATAAAAGTGGATCTCACCACTAGGTGCAACGGGGCTTAGTTTCTAATTAATTAATTTTAAAAAGCTAATTATGTGATAATAAGACCAATTTTTTATTTAAAAAATAAAAAAACCAACATAGCATTTAACTAATAGAGAGTTAATCCATCAATTTTTTATCTAATTGGGTCTGTTATAAATGTTTTGAAAACGTTATAGTTTAATTTAAACACTTTGATCATAATATTAAGGTTCAAGTTGTATTTTTTTGTAAATATTAAGGTTCAAAATATATTTTTAGTTGTTTATTTAACAAATAAGGCATTGAGGTGTTTGACATTTTTAAAATGTAAAATATAAATAAATAGTTAAAGAAAAGGAATACAAATGATAGCATTGAATTCCTTAGTTAAGCACTACTAAGCTTGAACGTGAAATCTCTTCTTTCCATGCCTAAATAGAGCTCTAATTGGAATTTGTACTGAAACGTTGCAATAAATGTAAAAACTTAAACAAAAGTAATGTGATTAAAATAACTAGTCATTTGAGTAATTATACTAAATATCGCTGTAGAATTAACAATAACTAAAATTGTGTATGAATAGAGATATCATCTGAGTAGATATTTAACAACTAAAGGAAGTGAAATTATTAATAATTATCAACAAATTATGGATTAAAAGATAATTAACTTTTAAAAGGAAGTATTTTATAGTTAAAGGTTAAAAAGCAGTTTTGCTCAAATAACGATTTACATAATGGTACAATACCCTAAATTTTGTATTTACTTTTGAACCTAAAAACATCAAATCCAAATGTTTACCTTTATTTTTACCGTTGAGGTGAAGGATATTTAAGCAAAGATATATGGGTTAAATAAATACACTTTCATCACTTGAAGTTAACTAGATTTTATAACATAAAGGAGAGGCTAGTAAGCATGATATTAAATTTTTGTCTCAGTTAAGGTCAAAGTCAACAGGTTTGATTAGGTTTGATCTGGTTTGATCGGGCATCGGGCTGGGTTGAGATTTTTTTAATTTTTGAGTTTAAGATCGTATTCAGATTTGAACTTTTAGGTTTGACCAAGTATGAAGCTCAAGATTTTTAAAATTTTATTTCATTTTTAAATAAAATAAAATAGTTTTAAAACTAAATAATAATTTAAATTTTAAAAATAAAAAATTTCACAAAGCTTGATTGAGGGGTCGTTTGGGCTTCAAGCTAATCTCCGACTGTAAATCCAATTTTATGAATACCACTGATATCAAATTTTGTTCTACTATAGTACTATACTGATACGGATCAATACTGAGCATCATTTCGGGTAATTTTTTAAATTTATAAAATAGTCTTTGACAAAATTACAAAATAATTCTTTAATATAATGTACTGTATAATTTATAATTTTATGTCAAACTATTTCCAAAAATCATAATAATTGAAATTTGAAATAACAATAATTTATTCATTTTTATTAATATTGTTTATATATTTGTAAAACTATATCGTCAACAACAACATTCAGTATAAATCTGGCTAAGAACCGGAGTCTGAGGATGTCTAGTAATATACAGCCTTACTTTTAACTAGTAAAGAGACTATTCCAAATGATCCACATGAAACAGGAAGGAAGGAAAAAAAACTTAATAAATATATAATAAATAATAAATAAATAGTAGTATTTAAAACTCTAAGTAAAATGATGATAAAATAAATAAATACAAATATATATGTAATAAAATGGTTAAAAATGAAAAAATTTAAAAAATGCATAAATAAATAAATACAAATAATAATAATATATAA
>JANIIA010075949.1:0-10251 GCA_027478495.1 Erythroxylum alaternifolium
AATGAGAAGCCTTAGGGGGGAGGTTAACAGGATTCATGCATGAGGGATAAATGCGAAAATACTAAGGCAAACGTGGGTGAGTGTGATCAGACTTGGTGCAAATTTTGGTAGAGTCTCGGACCTAGTGAAGATTGACTCGGCCCAGGCTAAGGACTTGACGGACTAAGGACTTAAACTATGCTCGGATGGATGGACCACGACTAACGGACTTGTTGTGGGAAGCATTGGATCGGGCCAATGTCCTATGTGGGCTTCGGCGAGATCACACTGCATCATCAATGGATAGAGATCGTGGGGAGATATTGGATGATGTGGCGATGACGAGGAATTAGAGTTATAGTGGAACACAACATCTGAAGATAGCGGAGATCTTCAAGGATAAGGATGCTAGTTTCCCAGTTAAATGTAAACTCTATTTTTCCGTTATCTTGTAGATTCTATCTTATCAGTTAGAGTCCTATTTAGATGGGGGTGTCATCTAATTGGTCCACGTGTGTAATCTGATAGGGATAGACGTGATCTTAGCACGATCTTAGGCAGTTCAGTTTTAGTAGGATTCTGAATGTAACTTGACTTCCAAGTCAAGATGCCTATATATATATAGCTCATTCGAGCTTTGCTCTCGACTCATTCAGAGAGTTCTTTGTATTCTTTTGAGGGAAAGTAATATAAAGGTTAGTTTAGCCATATCTCTGTTGTTCCTTTGTTGCCTTTGTTTCTTATTGCTTTCTTAAGCATTGTTTCTTCGAATGTGTGAGTGAAACACTTCGAGGATCGTCGAGGGCTGAGTCTTGCTTAAGCGGATTAAGTGAGACTGTTGTACAAAAGGAGTTGGCGATAGAATTCGGTGAAAATTCGAGTCCTAAGGTGACCTTTGTATCACCTACCACCCCCCAGGGGGCAAGAGAGAGACTCGTACGTTCCAAAAAAGAAATAACAAATTTGAAAATCGTAGAAAACTTTTCCATATATTATTTTAAAATACTACACTTATGAAATAAATATCATTTTTTATATTCAATAAAAATACTAAACAAATTTCAAAAAACAGTCGAATTAAATTGTTCAATTTGAAATTAAATATAAAAAATTTTGAATTTTAATAAAAAATAAGCATACAAATATTTATTTTGTAATCTGATCCAAATATTTTTATATTTATATAAATATTTGGTTTAGGTTCATATAAAAAAATTCAGTCTAATAATCAACATTTTGAAAATTAAACTTAACCTATCAATTCGATCGTAATAGTATGAATTGCCTAGTTGTTCGGTTCAGTTTGATTTAATAAATTGTTTATATAAAAATAGATCGATTTATTAATGACCCGATTGGTTTATATATATCGTAAATGATATTTTAAAAATCAAAACTCATAATTAACGCAGTTTGACACATCTTACCTACATCTGCGGGACTTTTACCCAGCTTAATACTTGCATCGAAGTACAATAGAAAAATCCAAGACTTTATTGAGTCAACACTACTCAACACTTGACACTATCTCTCAACCTCACTTCCCGTGAAAGATTTTCACTCCAATAACACGACTGACTTGTGTTAACCTCGTTAGAGGAATTTTCTAAACAACTATTAATTAAAAGATAATAAAAATAACTTAAATGATCAATCAACTAAGAACAGAATAATAATACACTTGAGATAAAAGAGGACAACTTCCCGAAAAGTTCAGCTTCGTTTAAATAAATTTGGAAGTTGCCGCTAACAATGGACTAATTTGTGCAAAACTCATAATCAAATCACGGCTGCACACATAACATGCAATCCACAGCAGTGGTTGCACGTAACATACAAAGCAGTCCACCCAAGAGCCACTCCACAAAACTGAACATCCAGCTTAAGCAACACCCCACAAAATCACTGCAAAGTTGTGAGTCTCTTGGCCAGAAAACACGCACATAATGTACTAGAACTGCCCGACCGTAATTAACTCCGGAAGCTCAATAAATAATGCAGCAAAAGGATGGATTTTTTAACAGCATCAAATCATCACATTAATTTATTCCAACCAACAAAAAGTCACCCACACACCTTCAGCTGTTCACCAGATATGATCTGCACACATAGTCACACTAAAACTTCCAACAACTCATACAAACTTCACACACACGTGATGTATCACACCACCTCATAAGATAGACTTCAATCTAAGATAGGATTCTTTTACAACTAGAAGATCATCCATATCGTTTTTGAATCCAAGTTAAACAAAGATACTTGATTAGCTATCATCATCCAATTAATATCTTATAGGTCTAATTAATAATAAATATGCCAAAACAAAATAAAAAGGTAGATACCATATATCTAACAATCTCCCCCTTTTTGACATTATTTGTCACAGATAAGAAACTCCCCATAAATAACATAATTAGACATAAAAGTATCAAATTCACAATTCATATACAAATACTCTCCCTTAATCAAACATTAAGTTCCAAAGAAGATTACAATTATCTAATTATCCAAATTTATACTCTCCCTTAATCAAACATTAAGTTCTAAAGAACATCACAATTATCTAATCATCAAAATTTCTCTCCCTTTAGACAAAAAGATGCCAAAAAGCAAGACTAATAGTTACAAAGATACCTTAAAATCTCCCCCTGAATTGAATAGTCACAAAAAACAATATGATGTCTCCTCTTTAGAACAAAGCAATACCCAAAATGAAGAATGTCTTCAATGCGATCAATTTCAGCGAATAAAGAAGCATAAAAATCAGTAGTAGTTGCAGCGAAAGAATCATAAGCACACAGTGCGATAGCAGAAAGCCAAGATGACAATTTACTACCAGTTAATACATATGCCAACATATCATTACTCACTTCAATTCCATCTTCATAAGACTGATCAGATTCATAAACCCCATCATCAAGCATAGCCTCATGTACACATCAATCAACTGAATCTTAGAAAACTCATAAATAAAACTCAGAAAGTCTAAGCGATAACTCCTTCGAACCCTTTTTTAAAAATAAATAGCATCAAACTATACTTCAAAAATGTAAAGAACACAGTCCCTGTGCCCTTCGAAGAAATTCAAACCTAGGCTTATTCCTCGTCACATTATCTCGATCATTAGCTTTCTGATTGATTTCTTCGTCTAAAGTAATTGACTTATCCTCAATCTGAATAGTTTCTTCAAAAGCAGTAACTAACTGTGAATCTAGATACTTTCTTATTTTTTCTTCACTACGTCTTTGTGCTTGTTCTTGACCCTTTCTAACCCAAGTAGATTTTAGTACTAAAGGCTGATTCTGGAATTTATATGAGGGATATAGGATCCTTCGATTTTGGCTTCTTTGAAACAACATATGCAGTAACTTGTAACATTTTGTCCTTGTATGCTTGATAACTCCGCAAAAATAACATGTGGAAACAAATCTTTGATTCTTCGTCGATGTTTCTTCTTGGACAGATCTGGGTATGTCAAATTTCTCATCATTCACCTTGGAGCACTCTCCTTTATAACCAATGTCTTGAAGATCCCCTTTAACTTTAGCTATTTCTGTTAGCTTTTTAAATTTTTCTGTGCCTCCATTCAACATTCTCAATCCCTTTTCGGTACTTACTAATCTCATTCTAGCTTCAACAAGTTCATCTAATGCCAACATCAATTTCTTTTCTAACTCTTGGATAGTGCTCTTTATAGAGAGATTCTTTTCCTTTAATCTTCCATTCTTTCTACACGTTTTCATTCATTTTTCATACATAACTCTGTAAGCCTCGTAAATATTCTCATTTTTATCATCTAGGCTACTTTCATCACTATTATAACCTAATGTTAGGTCTTGAGCTGAGTTGTTTGCATTTTTCTAGAAATTTTCCGATTTCTCCCCTTTTTCACCTTAAGTTACTTCCTTCAAAGCAAATAACTGGACTTTTGCTATATAAAGCAACTAATGGAGCACCATTAGTGATTTCTTCTTCACTACTATATTCACTCTCGGATTCATTCTCACTCCAAGTGCTAATAAATGAGTTTCTTTTTCTCTTCTTCAAAGTATCAACACATTCAGCTTGAACGTGTCTGAAGCCTTGACACTCATGACATTGGATTCTCTTCACCTTCCTTTCATCCTTTTGAGTTTTGACTTATTGTTTTTAGTTTTTATTCAATGAACTCCCACCATGTTGTCTAAATTCGAGTCTACCCTTTTTCATTCTTTTTAACCACTTGCTGAAATTTCTTGTCAATAATTCCATATCCTCATTCTTATTAGATTCATCTTCTACATCATTTATGCCTTTTTCAGTTTCAGTTTGTAGCACCAATCCTTTGCTCTTTTCTTGTTTGTCCCTTAACAAATTCATTTCGAAATTTGTAAGAATTCTAATTACTTTCTCCAATGAAAGATCATTAATGTCGTGGGCCTCCTCTATTACTGCAATTTTTGAAATAAATCTCGGAGGTAGTGATCTCAATGTCTTCTTGACTAGTTTCATATTGGAATATTTTTTCCCGAGTTGATATGCCTGATTTGCTATATCGCACAATCTTTCATGAAAGTCTTTGATAGACACAGGAGGTTTCTGGGAGATGGAAATGCAATAATATTGTATTAAAGCAGCAATCCAATTCGAGATGGACTAAATCTCCAAATTACAATCACAATAAAAACAAATCTGTCCTCAACATAAATCTATAGACATATATATATAAGCCAACTAGTAACTATTATTCTAAGTACTAGCTAAAAAAAAGGAAGACAAGTTCCACTATGAAAACAACGAAGCCACATAATCAGATATGCTTCTGGAAAAATGGGTCTTGAAGATCAAGCAAGTAACTGAACTAGTCCATCATTTCACTTGATTTCCCATGCGGATACTTATTTTTCCTTCGAACATAGACCTTCAAAGGAGGTGGAGATGCATCAATACTTCCCCCTGGTAAAACGACTTGTCCTTAAGGTGAAAAGATGGCAATTGTTTAGCAAATAAGTCATAATTTTCCCAAGTAGCTTCTTCCAAAGGGCGTTCTGAGCAAGAAATCAGCAGCTTCAAAGTAGGAACACTAGCTTCCAGAACCCATTGATGGGCTAAGACAGATTTAGGCTGGAGATTAATGACTCAGTCCTTTGTTATAGGTAGCGGGGTGAGAGGTGTAATTGGAAGCTACCCGCGAGCAGGACATAACATCGATACGTGGAAAACAAGATGGATTCTAGCATCAGAAGGAAGTTCAAGTTCATATGCAATAGTACCCATTTTGCACATGACTCGATAAGGGCCAAAAAACCTTGGAGAAAGTTTCTTAAATCGACGTTTAGCCAGAGATTTCTGGTGATAAGGTTGAATCTTAAAAAAAGCAGAATCTCCAATAGCAAAAGACAGCTCTCTACATTTCAAATCAACCTAAGACTTCATACAGTCTTGGGCTTTTTGCAAGTTACTGCGCAGAAGCTTTAGCATATCATCCCAAGAAAGTAATTGGCATTTAAGGTCAGCATTCATGGTTTCCCCCAGAACATATGGGTGAAGAGGAAGTGGATCACGACCATAGATAGCAGTGAAGGGGGTTGTACTAGTTGATATGTGGAAACTTGTGTTGTATGAATATTTAGCCCAGAAAGGAAAAGCACTCCACTTGGTTGGTTGTTCATGGGCAAAGAAACGAAGATAAGCTTCCAAGAATCTGTTCACTACTTCAATTTGGCCATCTGTATGCGGATGATAGCTAGTGCTCATATTCAAAGAAGTTTTGCACAATGTGAAAAGTTCCTGCCAGAAAGAACTAAAAAAAACATCTCGATCAGAAACAATAGATCGAGGAATACCATGGAGACGTACAACTTCCCTACAAAAATGATCAGCCACTACTTTAGCTGTAAAGGGGTGAGCAAGAGGGATAAAGTGGGCATATTTACTGAAGCGATCCACCGCAACAAATATAGTGTCAAAGCGGTTGGAAGAAGGAAGCCCAACAATAAAATCTAGAGAAATATCCTCCCAGATTTGGTTCAAAATAGGTAATGGTTGGAGGAGTTCGACTGGTGATAAAGTCTCATATTTGTGTTGTTGGCACTGCTAGAAATTTTGGACATAGTGTCGGACATCTTGTTTCAGATTAGGCCAAAAAAACTGTGTTGTTACACGCTTAAATGTTTTCAAATAACCACCGAGACCAGCCATGGGAGTGGTATGAGACTCATAGAGAATCTTATCTCTCAAGTGGGGGTTATTTGGAATAACCAACCTGGACTTGTAATACAATTTCTGACCTGTCACAGAGAAATCAGGAAAAGATGAAGAACTATCAGCTAAAGCTTCCATGATTTCCCTAGTTTAGGGATCAAGTTTGAGACACTATTAAATATCTGTTAAATTCAGACTAAAAAGAAGGACTAGCGTCAAAAAATCAGCGGAATGGGGTCTTCAGGACAAGGCATCAACACCTACCCTAATTCTCCTTGCCTACCTTATGAATAATGGAAAATCATATGGCATCAATTTCATTAACAAATGTTGTTGTTCAGCAATAGTAACACGCTACTCCAATAAGAATTTTAGAGTGTAATGATCGGTCTTGACAAAAAAATATCTACCCAAAAGATAATGGCTCCATTTTTGCAAAGCTATAACCAAAGCAATTAACTCCCTATCATATGCTAACTTTAAGCAATTGGAAGGAGAGAACCAATTAGATGTTCAACTTGTATTAATATAGCTCTAACACCATCGGAAGAAGCATCACATTCCACTATAAATGGTTGGGTGAAGTTTGGTAGGTGCAAAACCCGGGCAGAAATCAAAGCGTGCTTCAAAATGATGAAAGCAGAAGTAGTGATATTAGTCTAATGGAATCCATCTTTCTTAGTAAGTGAGAGGTCTTGAAATCAATCCATAATTGCGAACAAACCAACAGTAATAACCTGTCAAGCCCAAAAAACCACGCACCTCTCTTACATTGGTAGGTGTAGGCCATAATTGAACTGTATGAACTTTATCTTGGACAACCTGGACACAATCGGTAGTCACCACATGGCCAAGAAAATTCACTTGAGATTGACCAAAACAATACTTGGAGTCCTTCGCATAGTACTGATTGCAACGAAGAAGTTCCAAGGTTTCTTGAAGGTGTTGCTTATGCTGCTCCATAACTTTACTGTAAATCAAAATATCATTAAAAAAAACCAAACTGAACTTGCGCAAATGAGGCCTAAAGAAGTTGTTCATTGCAGCTTGGAATATTGATAGTGCATTTGTAAGACCAAAGGGCATAACAATGAATTCATAGTACCTCGAATGAGTTCTGAAAGTAGTTTTGGCTACATCAGCTGGATTAACCCAAATTTTGTAATAGCCAGAACGAAGATCAATTTTCAAAAACATTGTAGCACGATATAATTCATCTAGCAACTCGTTTATGTTGGGGATTGGATATTTGTCATGAATGGTGATTTTGTTTAAGGTACGGTAGTCGATACACATGCGCCAAGTGTTGTCTTTTTTCTTTACTAAAAATATCAGGCTAGAGAAGGGGCTTGTGCTAGCACTATGAAGCTAGTTGCTAATAAGGCTGCCATTTGTCTCTCAATTTTAGATTTTTGGGCATATGGGTATCGGTACGGGCGGATATTTGGAGGACGAGAGTTTGGAATGAGAGGAATGGAATGGAAGTGTGAACGAAAGGGTGGTAAGGTATTGGGTTCTTGAAATATGATTTGGCATTTAATTAGGAGGGGTTGTAGGGGAGCGAGGAGATATATGGATTTATCATCATCAATTGAAAGATACTAGAAAGAGGCAGATACCTGAGGCCTAAAAGCAACACCTTGTAATTTATATTTTTGTCCGTCAATGGAAACGATAAGGAACGTTCCATTTTGCTTACACCGTATTCAACGAAGCCAACCACTGTATGCCCAACACCATATCAGCCCCTCCAATTGAAAATGGGTAGAAATCTTGGGTTATCTTCAATTCCGAGAGCTATAGCTGAACATCACGGTAAATTTGGTTACAAAGAAAAACATCACCATTGCCAATTTGGACACCGAAAGGAGGAACAAACTGAACTGGTAGGTTGAGTTTTTTAACAATGGTGTCAGTCACAAAATTATGGGTCGAGCCACTGTCAATGAGGATGAGCACCTTCGTCAAGTTAACGGCCCCTTTAAGCTTCATGGTGGTGTAGGGATGTCAATTTCGGCCCGACCCATTTTTGGCCCGACCCATTTTTGTCCAAAATGACGCCGTTTTTTGTTTTTTAATATTAAAAAATATGGATAAGCGGGGTTTGGCCCGGCTCTCCTTTAGCCCGACGGGTCGGCCATCTCGACCCGCCATTTTTTAGGCCGGGCCCGACCTGACCCATTGACATCTATATGATGGTGGTGTTTGATTTACCTAAAATGGCGAGAAGACTAATTTCAGCCATCTCATTATGCCCATCTGTTGCGCCTTCAATTTCATGTAGTGTGGCTTCTTCATTATCGTCAGCCACTTTGAGGAGTGTGAGTGTATTGCTTTGCAATGATGTCTAGGACCATATCTGTCGCCGTATCTATAGCACTAGCCCTGAAGGAATCGAACTTATTTTTCCGCATCTAAGATGCGAATATGGGAAGGTTTCTATCCTTCACGAGGAAGAAAGGGGCGACTTTGCAGAGTGTTTGGCTGTTGACTTGCTGCAGGAGTAGGCTTTGTGTTATTTGGCCAATTTGTCCCTTTCATAACTCAGGTTAGGCCCACCTTGGATTCAAATTCTAATGCCAAGCTCATAGCGTTATACACTGATATGGGTTTATGAATACGGACATCAGTTTTCAATTCCTCTTTCAAACCATTTAGGAAGACTCCCAGCAAACAATTTTCTGGCCAATTTGAAACTCGTGCAGATCTTTTAGCAAATTCTTAGCGATACTCTTGTACCGTACCTGTTTGTTTGATGCTACAAAGGTATTCATCTGGATTTTGTAACTCGGTAGGGTCATAACTATCTTGCAAAGTATGAAACGAGTCCTCCAATAAAGGCTTTCTTGATCAGCAGAAAGCCATGAATATAAATCGAGAGCATCCCCTTCAAGATACATTGTTGCAACATCCACCTTCTCATCTTCTGGGATTTGATAATATCAGAAATATTTTTTAGCTTTCAAAATCCAGCCTCGTGGGTCACCACCATTGAACTTGGAAAATTCAATTTTTGTATAAGGGCGGTGTGCCAGGCTTTTCCAACATGATATATCTCCATCCTCATCATCAACAGCCTGCCAATAAAATCTGCTATTCCCTGGGGAAGTGTCTTTTCCATTTCCTTTAGTACCACTGGCCAATTTGGAAGTGGTTGGTTGGTTAGAAAAGGTTTAGGTTTTAAGAGCAGCCACTTCTGCCTTGAGGGCTTCCATCGCATCTAGGCGATTTGCTATGATAGCAAGTTGGGTGGCAATAGGATCTTAGATGGTGGTAGGACATGAGGGTCGAGTGTTAGAGCTTTCGGTTTAGGGGTTGATATTGGTCGGGGGAGGTAGGTTAGGAGTATTGCGGGTTGAATGAACTGTCTTTTGTTTCCCGACAATGGAACTAATGATAGACACTGGAGGTTTCTGGGAGATGGAAATGTAGTAATATTGTATTAAAGCAGCAGTCCAATTCAAGATGGACTAAATCTCCAAATTACAATCACAATAATAACAAATCTGTCCTTAACACAAATCTATAGACACATATGTATAAGCCAATTGGAACTGTTATTATAAGTAATAGCTAAAAAAAGGAAGACATGTTCCACTATGAAAACCACGCAGCCATATAATCAAATGTGCTTCTAAAAAAGTGGGTCTTGAAGACCAAGCAAGTAACTGAACTGGTCCATCATTTCACTTGATTTCCCATGCGGATACATGTTTTTCCTTCGAGCATAGACCTTCAAAAGAGGTTGAGGTGCATCAGTTTCCAATAGTCTCTTTTTCATCCATCTTCAGTTCTTCAAACCTCACAGCTAACATCTGTAGTTTTGAAGCTATCATAGATTTGGATCCTTCATGAATAGTCTGCAAAGCATCTCATGCTTCTTTAGCTGATTCACAGGCTGATATCATTAAGAAGCGTCCTTCATCAACAGCACTGAAAATTGCGTGCATTGCTTGTGAGTTTCCAGTGCCCTCTCTTCTTCGACTCTTGTCCATTCAAATGGATCTTTTTGTTGGATCGCGTATGGTCCAAGTATTCATAATACGCTGCGGAAAAGACCATAACACAACATAATCTATAACCGAA
>JANIIA010075970.1:0-10250 GCA_027478495.1 Erythroxylum alaternifolium
AAGCATAATTGAGTTTCATGGTTTGATTATAAATTGATTTTGTGATCTGATTTGTGAGATGAAGTATCCATGTTTATAAAAAATTCTCAAAGTTAGAATGTGAATGTTGTGAATTGATGAAATTATATATATATATATATATCTGTGTGTGTGTGTGTGTGTGTGTGTGTGCTTGATATGTGTGTGGTTCGTTATCAGTGGCTATAAACAAGACACTTAGCTTCCCAACTCACCCCACAAATTTTTCTACTCCTCAGGTGAAGAAAAAACAGGTTACTAGTATGCCCTTGCAAAGTTTGGCAACTTCAAGAATTTCAGATTTTTTGTAGCTAAGTTAGTTTGAATCATTTTTGGTAACTTTAGAAGCATATCAGCATAAACATTTCTGATTGTATTTTGTAATTATGATACTGGTGTGGCTTTTGGTATGAAGTATGAAGATGTGAACCAACTCTGTTTTGTTGAAAAATGACAGCAGAAGTTGCAGAGATTCTCTGATATATTTGTGTAAAAATTTTCTTTTCTGTTAAGTTGTCATTATGGCTGGGAATGAGTTCATTGGCTGTGTGATGATTTTCTTTGATGGGTTTCCTTTAATTAAATTGTTTTAAAAGGGGAGTTTTGTATTTAAGAATTTAAATGTTGGATTTGAGTCTCTTGGTTGTAGATAATAGACATATATATATTGATACTGGGAAGAAGAGAGAAAAATAGGGATAAAATATGGTTCAAAACTTTAAGGAATAAACAGTATTGTTCTAGGCAGAATTAGGCTAATTAAGTGATCTAAATAAAAGTTGTAGATCATTCTCTTAGCTTTCTAATGGTATAAAGTTTGAAAATTTTAAACTTCAGACGCAAAAGACATGGCCTTTATAAGATAGCATCGTTGGTATTGATATACGTAGTAGCACAATTTTTTAACAGAAATAGGATTCTTTACTTAAACAAATAATATCGATATAGGTCTAATTAGGCAAAATTGTCTTTATAAAAGTTGTAGATCTTTCTCTTATCTTTTCCAATGATATAAAGTTTGAATTTTTTTAATTTCCGGATTGAAAGTTATGAAGTTTGGAGGTTGGTATATGCGACTCCTCTTTGTCTTTATTTCTCATAAGCTTGAGTGAAGAGTCATAGCTGTGACTCTTCCTCTTCTGCATTTTGCTTTTTATTCCTTAATTCAATTGCTATTCATTTAATTAACACCTAAATCAATTTATTTTATGCCCAATTTCATGCTATGATATTTTTAATTAAATTGTTGGGTATTGTTTTTACATCCCCAATCAATAATTATTATTAAATTATTTATTCATTTATTTAGTATCTATTATTTTATTTTATTTTATTAGTATTAGTTTATATTAAAAAGGGGTTTCTCTATGACGTCTTTTAATTTATTTACATGTCAATAGGTCATTTATTTTAATTGTTTGTGTATTTATTTCGTTTTCACCAAGGAATTAAAATTTTTTATTTTGATATTAATTTTATTTATGATTATTTTTATTTTAAAAGCACTCCAAATTGTTGGCACCTTGTCGCCATTAAATAGGAACAGAGATCTGAGGCCAACACTTATACCCCCTTTAAGTGTTATTAAGGCCTCACCCTGACTTGTCTCATATCTATATTTAGAAATATGGCTACAAGTTGGAAAAAATGGGTGTGTTTGAACAATTAGAATAGTGGCTTAGATTAAATACGATATTATAACTTGTATACATACGTGGGATTCTTATGATCAAGAAATTTTGGCTAATAGTGGTACGTTTGACAATTGAGTTAAATGTATCATGATAATTCTAGTGGTCACTTTAAAAGTGATGTGGAATATGCAAAAGCAAATGTTCCTCCAACACTAATTATGTAATTGTCATCAATATAATTAGCAACATTTATGTCAAAAAATAAAACATTATTTTTTCCCCATTAAGGTGTCGAACTAGTACATTCTTGCGAACATAAAATCTAATACTCAAATATACAATACACCTTCAATTTTTACACATTTGATTGTGGAAAATTGTAAAAGATATAATATTTATAAAAACTTTATTTAGTAAATAAATCTGATACCTAAAGACGCTAAGGCAATTAAAAGATTTATAAAATTTTCTTACGTATTAATTAATATAATCTAAAGAGTTTTTTTTTATCCTTTAAAATCCATGATAAGGTATCTACAATAGGTGCCAAATTCTCAAGCTATGCCAATTAAGAAGCTTATGGCTTTGTTTGACAATCAGCTGATTTCATTAGCTGATAGCAGATAGTTGATTATATCAGTTGATTTTAACAGCGGATTGCATTAGATATTTGTTAGAGATGTTTGGTAAAATTAACTGTTTAGTATTAGCTGTTTATGTGTAAAATGACATATAAGGATATGACTTTAAAAAATTATAATGACATGAGTATTATATTTTAATATTTTAAATACTTTTATAAGAATTTAAATATTTAATTTTACAAAAATTAAGTTTATAAATATATTAAAAATATAATTATTATTATCATTTAGCATAAATCCAGATAAATCTCTACTTCTAAATAATATCTGGTTCACGTTGAAGCCTGATCATTTACACAGTTACTAAATATATACCATCACTGCAATAAAAATAAAAGTACAAGAGTTCTGCTTGAAAGCAATCAGACCATCGTCGATAATTTATAAACCAGTACAGTTGGTAACAGTTAATAAATTTATTTGAGATTGGAGGGTATATTTGGCACTTGAGTAATCAGCTAATGCAAAACGCTGCCCCTCCTTAGCTTGTTAAAAATCGGCTTATTAGGTTGGTAAAAACAGCTGGTTAAATAGTCCACCAGCTAAATTGGTTCAATCATCTACTTTTTTACCTGATAAGCTAACATCCAAACGGAGCCTATATCTTAGTTGTCTTGTCTTGATTGTGTAGTTATTGGAGAAGCAACCACAACATACAAATCCAAAGTTGATGATGCATTTTATTCCTTTCATCCAAGTTCCTACAAAGTACAATTAAGTGAGTTTCTTTTTAAAAAAAGTATAATTAAGTCAATTTATGTAAACTTTCTACATTGTATCACCAAAATGCCTAATGTTCATAACTTGTCAGCCTAATACAAGGTCCTTGTCATAACTAAACTTTCCACATGTATAACAACCTACCATCAATAAACTAATCAAAAACAAGAGGGATCACAAGGGAGATTACAATTCCACTATCTTCAAAGGATCACCACAAATTCGCTATCTCTGGCTACACATACAACAAATTTAACAATATACATACAAATAATTATTTATTGATTGCCTATAAACATTACAGACTATACATTTGTAACTGGAGGAACGAAGCACTGTACCTAGAATGGAGAACTCTTCTGCCACTAGAGCAACTAGAGCATAACGGAGAACTAACCATGAATGGTATTACTGGAGAACAATGACACCATGCATGAAGCAACTGGAGAACGTCAGAGAACAATGAAAGCTCGCATAAACCTACTGAAGAATGAAGAAGAACGCCAGAAAACCATAAAACCTTGACTCCTGCTACTAGATAACGATTGAAAAATGACATACAATGACTAAGAACCATGTAGCAAGCCTGGAGAATAGCATAGTACCACTGGTGAACATCGGAGGACTAAACTAGGTTAATAAAGGAAAATGATTTCAAACTAATTAGGGATTTTTGGGTGAAATTAAACCTTTTTCATAGTTTTAATTAAATGTAAATAAAAAATATTTTATTAATTAATTTTAAGATATAAAAATATTATTTAAATTCACCACAATTGATCTTACATGGTATGATGTGTTGTATTTACACACTATTGTTCAAGGTCTCCATTTGTTTAGGAGATGGATATAGATTTCAACGAGAAGTGAAAAAAAGGCTGATCTAATTTTTTCCATAAACATTTTAATTAAGGAATGCTTGACACTAAATACATATTAGGCTTCCCAACTGTTCACAGGCAAATCATACGTAATATAGTACTAGGAAATCTTCCATGTCCCCCACATTTTAAGTCTTCGCTTGGTGTTTCCAATACCATTTTCAAAATATTAAGGTGTAACATGATACTACAAACAACAACATAAGTTTACATAAACCTTTTGAAAAATGTTAAGGTTTGATTTAGACTTTTGGCCAATATAAGGTTGTTTAAGAGACTTTTATTAACCAATTTAGTCACCTTTCAAACTGACTCTCTCTAATTACATCTATTCTGTAAGTTATGTATCTTTATCATTACTAATACATTTTGGATAAAATAAATTATGTAAAATCCTATAAAAAGTTTCATGCTAATACCAAGAATATTACGCAAGCCTTTACTGAGCACCTCTTTCAATTCCTTCCACTCAAGTCATAGTCATATCCCAAGCAAGCTCAGTAAACTCTACTGAGCCGCGTTTGGATACGTGGTGTAGTCATATCCCAAGCAAATTCTAGTGAGTCGCGTTTGGATATGTAGTGTGGTATGGATAAGTATTTATTCATTGTAGTTTTCAAAGGTAGTCACATGATTTGCGGATCAGAGGTTGGAAGAAATTGTAGTGCCATACCAGAAATTGATAAGTAGAAAGAGGGTTGCGGTAAAAAAATACTTCTGCGGTAGAAATTCTACTTTCCATTAATAACTTTATAATAATTATTATTTTCTATTATACTCTCAACTAATAGAAAGATCTTATTTTAATATTTTCTTATTTATAATTTGAATTTATACGACTAATAATATATTTTTATGAAATATTTTATTTACTAAATTTATTTTATTTATATTTTCCTTATTTTATTTTAATATTTTAAATTTAAATTTTAAATTTATATGACTAATAATATATTTTTATGAAATATTTTATTTACTAATTTCATTTTATTTATATTTTTCTTATTGTCATTTAATATTTTATTATTTATAATTTTAAATTTATATGACTAATAATATATTTTAAATTATTTATACAACAATTAATAGTTTATTAAATTAATAAATTTTTTAGTCATTTTATCTCTTTTCAGCAACTGCAATCGCACTTGCCAAACAACTATTTTCATATTTCAGCAGTTACCAAAACAACAATCTCAAATACATAAGTATTTATTGAGAAAAAGTACTTATCATTTCAGCAGGTTAATTTCAGCAGATTGTCAACTACCACCGCTCCCCCAAGCCAAGCCAACGTGTAGCTTCCTCTTGGATTTCATGGGACTCCAGGACTAGTGCATGTTGGAGAGGAGATACAACATAATTTTGATGAATTTGCGCCGCACAAGGATGGATTTAAAGAAAAAGCTGTTGCATTGATCGTCATCCTTAAGACACCATATTTTTGCTCGTTGTTGAAGTAGAAAATGATGATTACTCACAGCTTGCAAATAATTGGTGAGTGCCACCTTTTCCTTTTCCATAAGTTACGGTTCGGTAGGATATAATGCAAGCATGGACTAAATAGCCTTAAGTTCGGATCTGCTAGAATGGATACAGATAAGAGTGGACCTTTGTACAGTTTTAGACGTTTGAGCTTCTGCTTGATACATTTCAACTTTCAGACACAACAATATTGCTAAGTATGATCTGCACAACTAAAATTCGCTCCCAGCCTGCACGCATCTGGGAAACCAAAATCACGCACAAGATAGTTGTTAAATTTAAATGGAAAATGAGAAGGGAGTTGCTGAAACTGGTTGCCAACAACAATTGGAAAATGATCTGTAAATAACGAATCTCTAAAAGTTGCATAACTGTTTGGAAAGGCAGACAACCAAGCGTCGTTTACCATTGCACTATCAAGTTTCTTTCCTTATAAGCTAAGATGAAGATTGTTTATTAGACCAAGTAAATGTATTACCAAAAAATTTCAGATTAGTCACTCCTAGTATCTTGAGCATAATTCTTGAAGTCCTCTTAATAGTTTTTGAGATTGCAATATCTTTGAGCTTCTGAGGGAAAGAAGGTGGAATTAAAATCACCACAGATCAACCATGGCAGTGTTATATAGCTGCTGAAGTTTCGGAGGTTGCTCCATAGATTTCTTCATTGGAATGAGTGGTTACTCGCATAAATAATAGAGGTGTTTAAAACAACATTTGCCTGTAGAAAAATCAGATGGAGATGCATGGCTTGTTTAGTGGACTCCAACAAATCAACTTTGAGTTCTTCCTGATAATAAAAGAGGATAATGCAGCCAAAAGCATGTTGTTGATGATTAGAGAGTATGCCCCACTAAGGATTGAGAAGCTGCAATTTGTAGAGGTTTTGAAGTTTTATTTTGGTTTCAAGCAGTGTAATGAGCATCGGTTTTTCATTTAAAACAAAGTCCCTTAAAGCCAAAAGCTTAAAAGGGATATTTATTCTACGCACATTCCATGCAAGTATGGACATTAGAGGGATGAACCAGTGGGGCTTTTATTCTTTACCTGTTTGGAACATCTTCTTTCCACTGTATGGAAAAGTTGTTCATTCTTCACTGCAGTGTTACTAGTAGCGTCAGCTTGAGAGGTGACAATAACTGGGACCGATGGGGTATCGGATAAAGTACGAGAGGGCAAGAATTCAGTGGAAGTACCAACCAACCCATCTATTATGCTTAAGTCGAGTGGTACATTCCTGAGTTCATGCTTTTAGTTGTCGTTGATGCATGGTAAAGGTTCTATGTTTATTTTGTGGGACTAAGACGCTAGTTGTTGTCGATTTGATAAGAGGGTCCTGTTCCGGTCTGAGGATGTTCAAGAAGGACTTCGTATGGCATATGTTTCAACCTTGCAGGTGTGACCTGTTCCATTGGAGCTGCAGATCCAAGTGAGGGATAATCGGCTGTTGTTCAAAAACTTCTAATCCTATCAACTCTTGGTAACTTCCAGTGGCAAATGTTTTCCCAATAGCTTTCCAGACTTTCCTACCAGACTTGGAAGGTGGCCTCCATTGGTAGGATATGGCAGTGTTATCCTACCATAATTTATGATCTTCACTCAACCTCATTACCCTACAAGAAAAATGTCGTTTAGCGATGGAAATTACTGACGGAACATTAACATTCCGTCGGTAACTCAGGTTAGCGATAGAATTTACTGACGAACAAAGACATCGTAGAAACGACCGTAGGTAATAATTCCTGACGAAAAACAGAAAATTTGTTGGTAAATTTATTGACAGACAATTAATGCTCCGTTGGTAAATATACCAACGATTTTTGTGCGGTTGACCATCAGTAAATTACCGATGGACAGTATTATTCCATCGGCAGATTTACCGATGGTTTGTTTGTTTCCGTCAATAAGTTTGTTAAAACATTACCGACGGTTACGTTTGTTCCGTCGGTGAGTGTACTGACGGTTATTCTGCTGTTGGTAAATTTGGCAATGGAATTGGTTATTCCATCTGTGATTTCCGATAGTTAGTCGTCTTCTGTCGATAAATAGAATTGATTTTACGGACGGAACCAAAAATGTCCGTCGGTAAATCAACTAGAAAATTTTAAAAATATATATACCGTCAATAAATTTTATTTGATGATGTTATAGTTGATGCATAATTTAAACAATTATGAATTTAATAGTATACATTTAATTTGTTTAAACAGAAATTTGATTGAAGATAAAAACTTAAAAATATCTTAATTAATGATTAAAACATTAAATTGTACATAATAAGTATTTGTAATTTAAATGAAATGACCAAAATTACACTATTGATTTGATGATGGCAGATGCTTTGATTAGTGCGATAAGGTGCTACTCCTACCCTTCAACTCATTCACCTCATTATGGAGTTGAGCTATGTGCTTTATCAATGTCTGCACTATGCTTCGAAGCTCTTAGACTTCATTGGTTGTGGATCGCCTACCAGATACTGCTATACTGGATGTGGAGGATTGCGAATAACATGTATTCGCAAATGAACTTAAGCTAAATATCCTTCTACGACGGTCCCTACGACCCACTGCATGAAGATAGGTTTGAGTCTTATCAACATCTTCTGACTATTAAGACTGTCATTGAATGTTTTATTATATTTGGTCTTCTTAGAAGGCAATGTTTATACCAGTAAGTGATAATTATTAACATTAATATTAAACCATAAAATTTACATACATTTTGTTCTCTACAACAGTTGTTGACAAATGTCACCGTCATGTTTCTTAGTATGATTGTGCAAAAAGAGTTGATGTGGGTGTAAGCCTTATACCCATAGACTTTTCTTGCATAAAAATGAAATGTTATTAAGTGAGCTAGAATTTATAAACAAGTCATCAACGTAACCATATATGGCACCAGACATTTATATCATTATCATTCTCAATAATACACATATTTTTATTCCAAAATTTACACATCAAATTCAATTGAAATATAGCAAAGTAAAGAAATCATAATATAAATGTAAAGTGTCTATACTTAAAAGTCTCGCAGCATGCTCGTGGTGGGTAATAAATCCTCCCGTATATATAGGAAGACTCTCTCCCCCCGGTTCTCCACGTTTGTTAGTAGAATTACACTCTGAAATAGACATTGCCTAAAGTGATGTCCAATATTACTACCAACGACTCCATATTTGTTCAGAAATATAAGGCAGTCGTACATCGACCTTGTGTATCACAGCAACAAAGTCTCGATAACCTATACATGCTCGCCTCTCCCATACTTTATAAATGATCTCGTCAAATTCGAAATCCCAAAAAAATTCTTTCTGAAACAAAAGGAAAAAATTCGATAACTACTTATAATATAATAATATTTATCTAATTAATGTATGAAAATTAATTAAAAAAGAAAATAATAAATTTTGTTGTACCTCAAACTCCTGATAGTAAAATTCCTTTGTAGCCTGAGAGATATTCTTTCATATATAACCCTTAATACCAATCTTTCCTTGAATTTAGATGTCACGTTTCTTGAGCACAGTCCAGATAGAATCGACCTAATATAAAAAAAATAATTTTATACCATTTTTAAAATTGAAACCTATAACTTAATTATAAACATATAGTGTTTTGTGTATTTTCACTTACATATTATTGACAATTATAATGTAAGTTCTTCTATCAGGTCCCTCAGCTCCAGACTGGTGGTCCCCTTCATCATCATTGTTTACCCATGATATCTCTGTCAGTATAAGGGTAGTGAATGATGTAGGGGTGGTGGATGTTGTAGCAGCAGGTACGGAAGGTGATGTCTCACCTACAAGTGTAGTAGCTGGAGGGGAAGGAGGTGATTCAGTTCTAGCTGCTACACCATGAGATGCTTCACCTATACAATAAGTACCTCCAAATCGTGGTCTAAATCTTGGTCGCATCATTTCCTGTTTTCTCTTTGATGGCATATTTCAACCTGAAATTAATATTTGATTGAAATTTCTAGAAATATTACAATTTGAATTCAATATTTAATACAATATATTGAAAAGGAAATAATTGATTAGTTCAATATAATATTCAATTATAAACACAAATTAATTATTATCATCACTTAATTGTAAATCAAAATAATCTTCTTTTTCTGAAGAATTTGAATCAAACTCAGGCTCTTCTTTAGATCTCTGGCCCTTCTCATCCTCTCTAGATAAAATTTCAACATATACATTACATGGATCATTCAAAGGTTCATTATCTTCATATACGACAGATGTATTTATTTCATAAGCATCTTCCTGAAACGCTTCACTTTCAATTCTCTGTTCTCCTTTTCCATGTGATTCAAAAGCACCTTTAGCTTTAACTTTGCAAATGACCAATCAATCTAACTTATCTTGTTGTAAGCTAGAAAAAGGGATATAATACACCTGGATCGCTTGCATTGCTAACACCAAATGTTCAAATTGTCGAAATCTTCTTCGCTTGTTGATTTCAACTAGATTGTATCAGCTATGCACTTTTGTACCAACATTTGGAGATGGATCAAACCAGTCACACTTAAATATCACACTTCACTTTATTGGCAATGCAGGGTACTCAATTTTAAATATCTTAATAATTTTACAATAGTAATCCATTAATTTTCCTTGTATGCAAACTCCACTATTTATTGTTATCATGCTATGACCATGATATTCTGTATGATATTTGTATACATTAACAAAAAACACTGGATATGATTTAAGAAAATAAGTCCAAATTATGCAAAGTAATGATCATCATCAGGATTAAAACATATAAACTTGAGTGATTAGACAAGTTTAAAGCCTAACGACATGGAATATTCAACATACCATGCTTTAGTATTCTTGAAATTGTAAGCATCATA
>JANIIA010075981.1:0-10249 GCA_027478495.1 Erythroxylum alaternifolium
AATCCTATTAGACACTTGAAAAGAGATTAATTTTAAATAAAATAATATTTTTAATGTTTATATTAATCAATCATCAAATAAAAGAAAACAATTGAAAGACATCATTTGAGTTTTAAGTGCTTCTCTCTCTCTTTCTCTGCCTATTAAAAATTTAGTTTTGTCCTATCTTAAACATTGTATAAAAGAAGGAAGCAAAGCCCAGAAAGAGAAATAAAATCAAGTTTTATCAAAAGTTTATCTTTAGAATTTCAAAAAAATTCATGTAGTTTTATCAAGGTTTAAAGTACGTTATTTACACTAACGAAAATTATTAAAATTTAAAAACTAGAGAATTATAAAATTAAAAGTTTACATGATAAAGCATTATCTATTCCAGACTTATATTTTTTCCACTTTCTACTTTTTACTTTTTGTGATTTTATATTTATATTTTATTTTTTAAATACAAAAACTTAGTTGTTAATAACAATATCTTTAAGAAATACAACTTAAAAATAATTTTATTTTTAAAATTTTCTATTATTATTAAGATATATTTAATATGAACTCAATCTTGGAAATATTCTTTATAAATAATTTTTACAAAATAATTTAAATTTCAAAGTAATTTTAAAATTTTTGAAATATTTTACAAAAAATAATTATGATGGTCATAACTTTTTTTCAGTGCTTAATATTATGCAACTCAAAAATATTTAGTTAATAAGTAATGAAATTATGTTATGATCAAAACAAAAATAGAAAATCAAAATCAAAATCATCTTTTTTCCATTTTCATAAATAACAAGAAATTAAAAATAAAATAAGAAAAAATATTTAAAAACTTTTCCTTTCACTCATATTTTTGTGTTCTTTTCATCAATTTATTTTTTAAATGAAAATTTTTGTAGTTGTTAATGTCATTGTATTTATATTTTTAGAAAATTATTAATAATAACTATACTATATAATAATTAAAGATAAATCCTTTTTGTTAAATATTTGAATAACTAATTTTATATTATGTGATAGTCATTAATTGCTTAATAACAAATAAAAAAGAACTAATTACATTTTTATATAGCACGCAACACTTCATTCTTACAAATGATTAATTTTTAAGTTTATTTTATATCTAAAATGATTATTTATTCTATTTTAAATACTAAATTATAAATACTAGTGATTACCTTTTATATTGCCAGTAACTATATTTTACATTTTGAAATTCTTACTAGTTTAAAAAATTAAATAAAATGCTCATTTTTTATTTACCATATAGTATCTATTAATAAATTTTACAATAATTTTATCATATTTTATTTAAAATTTTTAACTTAAATTAATGGATATTTAAATTTAAAATATTATTATTTTGAAAATAATTTTTATTCTTGTAATAATTTTATTGTTAATAATTTCTAATTCAAAATAATTTGTGTACAAATGACATTATACTATTTAATGTGTTCAAATGACATTATACTATTTAAAGTATTCAAATGACATTATACTATTTAATATGATAATTTCTTTTGTGTAGGCCTTAGAAAATTCAATAGAGAACAAGTTCATATGTGATCTTGCAAAAAGACCTTTACGAACTGTTAAACCATATCCGGTGTATTTCGTTAATGGATACAAATATTATATAGAATATCGTAGTCATAATATGGCAACAGTAATTAGTAGGGGTTGCATGCAGGGAGAATTGATAGATTACAATAGTAAAATTATTAAGATACTTGAAATTGAGTCCCCTGCATTGCCAATAAAGTAGAGTGTAATATTTAAGTGTGACTGACTTGATCAAACTCCTAATGTTGGTAAAAAAGTGCATAGCTAATACAATCTAGTTGAAATGAACCGACGAAGAAGATTTAGGCAATTCGAACCTTTCGTATTAGCGATGCAAGCAATCCAGGTGTATTATGTCTCTTTTCTCAGATTATGACGAGATAAGTCAAATTGGTTGGTCGTTTGCAAAGATAGATCTAGAGGTATTTTTCAATCACATGAAAAAGGAAAACAGATAATTGAAAGTGAAGTGTTTCAGGAAGATGTTTATGAAATAAATGCAGCATTTCGAGCATCCGCATTTACCAAATGAATAGTGTAGTTGTAGTCATTTTGTATGAATTAAATATTTAATGTTGTAGATAATAATTTTAATTGTCAATTAAGATAATTTTTACTTTATATCATCAGTCAACTTTCCTTTTTAACAGATTAAATGTAGAAACAAATCAAAATATTATCACCAAATAACTGATAACTGTATAAATTATATATCAATCATAAGATTGTTAAATAAAATTAAATGCAGGGAAAATATTAAAAAACAATATTAGTAAATTTACTAACAGAAAAACAAAATACATTAGTAAGATAATGAATTTACTGACGAACGACCAAAATCTGTCAGTAAAATGTTGAATTTACCGACAGACAACTAAGATCCATCGGTAAAATTAGTCAAGAATTTACCGACAAATTTTTACTGACAAAGGAGCCTTGTCTGTCGCTACATTTACCGATTGAAATAAACCTTCTATTGCTAAATTTACTGACAGCACAAATCTTATAGACGCTAAATATAGCGACGGAATAGAAAACGTCTGTTGGTAACTTAGTGACGAAAATTTGTAATCCATCGCCAATTATTACCTACGATTGTTTCTCCAACGCCTTATTTCGTCGCCAACTTAACTTGCCGACGGTAAACCTTCACATTCCGTCAGTAATTTCCATCGCTAAAACCCTTTTTTTTTGTAGTGATACTTTTTATCTATGTTTTGTAAAATGTAGCTAAAAGTTATTGACAACATTTTTAGAAATGTAGTAAAAAAGTTTTGGTGACGATTTTAGAAATGTAGCCAAATTTTTTAGCTACATTTTTAATTTTTATTAAACATTATTATTAAAAAATTTATCATGTTAATTATAATTATTGATAACATTTTTAATCCATATTATTGTTTGTATATTTTGATTTTTGTTTATAATTTATTAAACTAAAATATAATTAGAAATAATTAGAAATTAGAAGCATTTTATTTAAAAATAAAATATCATTGAATGTTAATTAAAAATGTTAACAAAAATACTTAACTAAGACTTGTTTTCATCTAAAATAATCAACAAAGCCATAGAAGCTTAGAAGTAGTATTAATAAGAGCTTGATATTCAATTTCGATATTGGCATGAGAAACAACAATTTGCTTCTTACTATGCTAAGAAAAAAGTCAATCATAACGTAACAAGTAGTGATGATACTAAAATGATGGTTTATAGGATCATTAGCCTAATTAGCATTTGAATAAGCTTGAATTGAAGAAAAGATGAGTTAGAGTCAAATATGGTGCTTTGAATATAACAAAGGATACAAGGATATAGGGAACAAACCCATAATGAGAGGTGCGAAGAGCAGTTGTGAATTGATTAACAATATGAATAACATAAGCAATATCAGGATGAGTAACATTAAGATAAATAAGACTATCAACAAATTACTTATATAAAGTAAAGTTAAGAAGAGGAGAGCCATCAGAAGTAGATAAGTAAACATTAGCTTTGATATAAGTATTGGTAATTTTATCATTCGTCAGACCTATACGAGAGATAAGATTAGTAGCATACTTGGCCCGAGATAAATAACACGCCATAGAATTAGCATGAATCTCAAGATCCAAGAAATAGATTAAATTCCCAATATCTTTCACTTCTTGAGATAATATATACCTTATATGTATCATCACTAGTAATCATCATATTAATAATATATAATAATAACAAGATAATACCTTACTCTATCGTCTGAAGAAATAATGCATGATCGTAAGGATGGAGTTGAAAACTAAACTTAAAAATGGTGAAATTGAATTTAACAAACCAAACACGAAGAGCTTGCTTAAGTTCGTATAAACTCTTTAGAAAAAGATACATTGTCTGGAGGATGATCATTGTCAGGAGGATCTTGGATATAAACCTTTTCAATGAGATCTATATTTAAAAAGGAATTTTTAATGTCCATTAAAACAAAATTCAATGTTTAATAACACCAGTGATAGTGAGAGTATAAATAGAAGTGATGCAAGCTACAGTAGAAAAAGTCTCCTTATAATCAATCTCATATTCCTGAGTGAAACCTTTAGCTGTAAGTTAAGCCTCATATTGTTATACTAAACCATCATTCTTGGTCTTGATTTTATAGTCCCATTTATAACTAACCATAGATTTGTTTGTAGGTAAATCAACTAAATGTCGTGTATGAGTAGAAGTAAGTGCAATGATTTCTTCTTCCATCGCTTTCTGTCATAAGCCGTATGATAAGTGCAAGGCTCATAAAGAGAAAGAAGAGTAGAATAATAATGATAATTATGAAGAGTGAAGCTAGGTTGACTTAGACGAGAAGAACAATGAAGTGGAGGATTAGAAGAAGACTAAACATTAGAAGAGGAAAGTTGGAGATTCCTAAGAGGAAGATCACCAAGTAAGGGCTGCTAAGGTGGATAACAGTTATTTGAGATATTTGGACCTGCAGCGGAACTATAATGAAATAAAATAATATTAGGATTAGCAAGGAAGGCAATAGATAAAGTGACTATAAAGGAATATAAGAAAACATCTTATGCTCCTAAAAGGTGAGATGATGGAAAATGTTAAGACAATGAGAACAAGGATCCCAACACTAATAACCCTTATGTTCAATGCCATATGCTAAAAAATAATACAATCAGATTCAAAGTTTTAATTTGGTGTATTTGTATGACCAAAGATGGATAAAACAACCAAAGCTAAAATCATGGAGACATTCATAAGGAGAAATATTATTGATGATAGAAGAAGGGATACAATTAGTTATATAAACTACTGGAAGAGTTACTTCACCCTAGAAAAATTTAGGATAAGGAGATGACACAAGTAGAGATCAAACAACTTTCATAATATGTATGATTTTATATTCTACGTGACAATTTTTTTAAGAGATACCAAAAAAAGAACATTAACATTGTACAATAAGGTCATGAGTAGTAAAAAATACAAAGGGTAATGTCTCGATATTCCATAGCATTATCTGTGCGAAAAATATTAATATTGCAAGAAATTGGTATTATTCTTATTAACAAATTGAGTATAAATTGGAGGTAAGTCTAAATGATTTTTTATTAAAATAAATCCATGTACACTGATAATAATCATCAATAAAGAGAACAAAATATCGAGAATCGTCCATGGTAACATTAAGAGTAAGGCCCGAATATTAGAATAATAAGATCAAATAGTACATAAGAAACAAAGTCACTAATATTAAATGGCAAAGCATGATGTTCTAAAAGTTGATATGAAACAAAGTTAAATTAATCATATTTAATAGATCTTAGATAGCCACTTAAATAGGTCCTAATTTAGAATAGGAAACATGAACTAGATGCAGATGCCAAATACTAAAATAAGTTACAATAATAACAATTCTAGAAGAAAACTAGATAGAAACAAGTTCAAATAAATGACTAACCTTATGCCTTATTCTTATAATAACCTTGCTTGTCTGTGAATCCTTACAATACAACCATTATTTAAAAAGGGTTATATTAGCAATAAATTCATCTAATTAACCAACAAAAATAATATTAAGAGATATTTTAGGCACATTAAAAGCATCGGATAAGGTTAAGTGAGATTGAAAAATATTACTTACAAGTTAAATAGGCAAAATAGAATTATCAATAGTGTGAACAATTGTTGTATAAGAGGGATTAGAAAAATAATTAAATAAATTGGACTTAGAACATGTATAAACAAAGAAACAAGAAGTAGATTTACCTAAAGTGATATACAAGATAGGGGAAGTAGTACTAAAATTAGGTTGTACCTAATAAATAATAGCTTAAATATCTTTCAAGGAAAAATGAGAAGTATCCTCAGAAGTAGAACCCTCAGTGGTAGTAACAACTATAAAAGTACATTAAAAATAGAGACTTATTATAAGATTTGGGTAGATTAACTTAGCCAAAATTCTTTTTCTTAGTTTCAAGTTTTAAGGAAAAAAAATATAGTTAGATTTTTATATAGCATCTATAAATCCCTTAAAAGAATTGGAGGTGGCGGAAATAGCAGAAGGAGCAATAAGAACCACATTTGTATAATTAAGATCACTTAAAACGTAGAGTATTGAGTTGAGATTTCGTAAAGAGTACCTCTCGAATGGATATGTCAAGTTTATATAGCAGAGTATGATGAAGAAGAATAACACAAACTAACTTAAATTTGGTACCAAAAGCATAAGTAAATACCATATATGCTGGCAATCATGAAGGGTAGTATAAATTTCTATAAGGGCTATATAAGACCAAATTGAATCACAAGCTAATGATTGAGCCCCACAAAATTTGCAACTTTGAAACACAACTATGAATGGTTTAATTAGGCTATTCTTCACAAGGTTACAAGCACTAAGTTTAATTATTTATATCCTTGGTAAATTCTGCAAGCGCACGGGTTGTTTGCGTAGTACCTAAGGTATCGATCCCACGAGGAAGCGTAATCTAGTCCTAAAAGCTAAGGTTGTACTAAAATTGCAATGGTTCAAATCAAAATAAACTAATACAGAAATAAATCAATCAATAATTAATTTAAGAATTGAGTTGCAGAAATCTAATTAAGAAAAAATCACATAAATCAATCCAAACCCTAGTAGAAACTACTGAGTGAGAGAAAGGAGACTTTGATCCAAAATTAACAAAAACCGAATTAATTGTGAAATTATCGACTTTATGGGTTTAGATGGTCCTATGGTGAATTACTCTCTTTTGAGTTATAATTCTTAACCCTAATTGGTAATCCCTAATTTAAATTATAGAATTGAGATCTCTAGATCTGTAATTGACCCAAAACCTAAATTAGTTCTAAAATTGTCTACTAACCTACCGGGAATCTATGCTCGATCTCTCGTTACACGACTCTACTGGTTTGATTTAATCCTTTACCTATCAATTCATCGAACTCCCGTTAGCCCAAATTGATTATTTTCATTTAGCTCACCCTCTCAATCTATTGCCAAGTTATTAAGAACAGGAATTAAATAACAAGTAAATCAATAAAAACTCAATCAATCCAAATTTTATTAATCTCAAAAATCAAAATCCAAAGGTGAGTATAAACACAAACTCAACATTTAACACAATATATTCTCAACAACTATTTCAATTCTATACATGAATAAAACTGAAATAAATGAAAAATAGGTCGGGAACAGAGTCGAGGAGGCAATGATAGTGGGAAACCACCTATTTTGAGAAGTACGTCACATCAAGCTCTTCTCTGTGTCTCTCTTTCTTTGTCTCCTCCCTCAATCGCTCGATTTCGCTCTAGGTTTTTCAGGATTGGATCACACGAGTGCTCTCTTTTCTCAGACTCTCCAACTCTTACCTCTAACTTGTAATGTTCCATTTATACTTTTGAGGCTCTAGGTCAAATTCGGGGTCGAAACGGTCCTAAAAATCTTGCGAAACTTGAGTTTTTCTGTCAGCCCGACGTAGGCCACGATCGTGGACCTACCTGCCACGATCGTGGCCAGCGTCTTAACCTTTCTGTAACAATCGTGGCTTAATGTGCACAATCATGGCCTGATTTGAAGGCTTTCTATTATGATCGTGCCCTTTGTGCATGATCGTGGCTTAGCTACTGTTGGCTCATCCTTCTCTGTCACAATCGTGGCCTGCTGTGCCACGATTATACGGTGGTCTTTGGCCCAAAACTCTTCGAATCTTCTTCGTTCTTTACCTGAAACACTAACAAACGCATCATGGTACGTTAAAAATATAACATTTAAGCTCAAAGACTTAATCTAACCTATAAAAACACTAAAACACTCAAACTAACATAATTAAACCTTAAATGCATACTCAACACTCAAATTCACGCTAAATACATAACAAATTAAACCCTAAAATATCATGTAATTGACAACTATCAACATCCCCACACTTAAACATTTGCTTGTCCTCGAGTAAATGAAACAACACACATAACAAACACAAACACACAAGGCAATAATGAGGCAATGGCTTTGATCTTTATGAAATAAATTTAATCTTGACACACAATCATTCAATTATGTCAAATCATTAACATGCAAAATATGTGCCTAGGGGCTTGAACTAAATATACAATTTAATCGAGATCTAAGTGTTAACTTATTTACCCTTTTTCTATTGTACCCACACATTAATAATTTTTCGATCCCCCAGACTTTGTAACTGTTCCTAAATGCATTTTCATGAAAATTCGAGCTTATTATAAGTTTGGTAGTTTTTTTAAAAAAATACACATTTTTTTCCGGACTTAGTCTTTTACTCGGAGGCAAACAATTGTGATGAATATTGATCTGGTTACTCAACTAAGTCATTTTACTAAACAGCTTGGTTGACACAACATTATAGTCTTTTTACACGAAGGCACACATTTGTGATACGTGTCGATCTAGTTACTCAGCTATTATCATGTTTTCAATTGGCTACTAGCTCTATTCATAACCCAAAGGTTAGCAGAATAGTGATTTATTAAGCACAGAAATTTTATTTTTATTTTTATTTTTATTTTTTAATTGCCTATCTTGTTGCTTTTAGTTATTCGTTTTTATGAAAAAACTAGTTAAGCTACGTAAGTTAAAAGACCTCAAATTATGAATGAATGTGATAATCTAGAGGGTACTAAATTTACACTATGTCCTAATTAAGCTGTATATTTGTCCAAAGGCCCCCTAATTCATTAATTTTGTGGGCTAATGATCATTCACAACCTAATAGACTATATCTAAACTTAAATGAATTTCACTCAGTCTAAGCCATTGACACATTCACACACTTCACACCATGTAACCTAATAAATATCATACAGTATGCAAAATCACATTCAAAAGCAAAACACACAATCCCTCCCCACACTTGAACAACACATTGTTCTCAATGTGAGAAGCAAGCACACACAACCATATAAATGAAGAACACATTAAAGTAACAAAGAATAGACAAAATAGTAATAAAAATAAAATAAAAATAAAAATAAAAATAAAAACATAAACAAAATAGAACTGAAGGCTAATTTGGAAAAGAAAAATTGGGTTAGATAGAAATCCTAAGGAGATGGAGGTGGTGATGGTGTTGGAGGTGGTAATTAAACGCCTTGAGACTCGAAATCTCGATGAATCTGTCAGATATCTCGGCTCTGGCATCATTGTGCGCGCATCATCTCTGCAAGTGTTCTGTTGGTTTCGGTGATTGCATCTAGAACTTCCTTCTAGCCATGTTCTTCTTCTTCTTTGATCAATCATCCACTTTATCCCTAAATCTTATTCCTTCTTGATTTTATTTGGAAATAAAAATAATCCTAGCTACGGAATTCAAGCGTTCTAACACAAATAATCAAAGAAAGCAATTTTTTATAGGTTGCCTCCCATGCAACGCTTCTTTTAACATCGGTAGCTTGACGCTTTTCTTTGAAAACTCAGCCAGGATCAATTATGAGCGGCTTGCTTCCACCCCTTTCATTCAATATCAGTTTTGTAGCCTGTAAGTAAGCTACATATTATAAAATGAGTAGAAGGACAATACTAATAAAGTTGAGAAAAAAATTTAATTTCATCAATGTCCTTCTCATTAACAAACTGTCAATAAAATAGGGAATAATGAAACTCCCCAAATCTTCCATCGAATCTAAAAGTTTGTCCTGTACGAAGGTGAATTGCTCTCCTTCTTCTTTAATCACCTTCATTTCCTCTGCTTCTTCTACTTCCTTAACATAGACTTCCATGCTTTCTTCAAACTCAATGTCTGTTGTCATCTGTTCTTCTTCCTTTTGTTCTTCAAAAGATTCGAACACATCAATTATCCTGAATGAGCTACTAACCTTTGGATTCTTAAATACAATGTTTATGTTGAATGCCTCATTATCATCATCAATCCAAAGGGTAGGGTTCTTTGCATGGATGTCCACTCGAGATTTTTTGATTTTCATATGTGTTATATCTAGGACTAATGAATAGAAGCGAGGTCTGGCACTCTTTTCTTCATACACTTTTGTCATCTCTTGGTCGTCAATGAGTTGGGGTTCGGCATGGTCTTCCTCTGGCTCTGCTAGCTCTTCCCCATTCCTAAGTGTAATAGCCCCATATTGCTCTCGTTGATGTAATTCCATATTTCTCAAAGAGTCTTCCACACTTCTCTTACAAAATTCATGTGAAAGCTGTCTTACTTGAATCTCCAGGTTA
>JANIIA010076021.1:0-10248 GCA_027478495.1 Erythroxylum alaternifolium
AATTGCAACTCAATAGCTTGGACTAAGGCAGACCGATTAGGCAGTTGGTTGGCCTTCAACATCATCTGGAACCAAGGGATCACCGAATAGTCCATATGAACGGCGGCAATGGTTAACTGTTGCTGGTCTGGTGTGTTGTAGTAAGTGAAGAATTGCTCGGCCCGAAACAGCCATTGAAGTGGGTCCGAATTGTCGAAGCGTGGGAAATTCAGTTTCATGTTTTGGGTCTGAAAGAGGTGATACGAATGAGTAGTGGTAGTCGACGTGGAGGCGGTCTGGGCTGGTGAAGGAGGTAAATGCTGGGAGAACTGATCCAAGGTACGGGACAAGAGATCCATCGTGTGAGTAATGGTATCAACCGATGATTCCAATTTAACAAAGCGGTCATCGTTGGTAGCATCGCGTTGCTCGACGAGATCAGCTAAACGTTTCACTTCAGCTATAATATCTTTAAGACGAGTGTTCTCTGCCATGAAGGTATGAAAGCACAAATGTTATATTCAATCTAATGGGACGTATAATGAAGAAGGTATGAAAGCACCAATGTTATATGGCAGAAATAAAACAGTAAGAGCAGTACAAAATGGATTATTCCTCATTACAGAAAAGAAAGTCAGAATGACAAGAGGATCTGAAGGAAGAGAAGAAAAATTCCACACTCAATATCCTTGCATCCACTCGACGGTCTTCCCTTTTTAATCATCATGTAACCTCCTCAGTTTCATTCTCTCTCTTATGCTTCTACGTGGTCCTTTCCTTTCGTGCCCTGATATTTTCGCATCGGTTGCCACCTGTCCAATTTCTTTAGCTACCGTTTATGACTCGTTTGGCGTTGTAATTGTTACATTCTCTTTACGTTTTATTTCACCATTAATCATGGCCAGCCTATTAGTTTATTGAATAAGATGCAAAATTCAATTGGCACATATGGCTTAGGCTCAACCCCCATTGAACTAAGAAAGGAAGGAGTTAAGGGAGGGAGTTATTTTTAAAATGCCTTTCAGCTCAAGTCTTCTTTTAAGTGGGTATGGCAATATAAGAAGAATAGGAAAGGTGGGAAAGAGAAAGCATAGCATATAGTTTAAAGAGCATATTAGCCCAAGCATATTAAAAAATCGGACTAAATAAGTCGAAATGATTTAGTTCAAAGAATGTTCTTTGTGAAGAAGTCTTTGGCAGTATTTCCACTTAGTTCAAAGAATGTTCCTCGTGAAGAAGCCTTTGGCACTGTGTCCTGCTCTGGGTGTGCAATAGTGGCCGACTTGGGTTTGTACTTTGGTATGCCCAAATATTCGTAATCGTGTAAGAGTTAAAAGATTTTAGTGCAACAATATCTACAATTAGAAGCAGCATGGATCAAGTTTGAGGAAAAATCCTACGTACAATTAAGCCAATGCTTAGGCAACAGGTCTCGAAAGTGAAGTGATACGAATTAATTTACGTGCATACAATTAACCCATTTAAAGGTAGCAATCCATAGACCAATACTACAATAACTAGACTACAAATTAGAAACTATATCAAGGAAAATTAACATCATTGGTTTCCAATTCACTTCACGATTTAATTTTCACCTTCACATGAATGTACACAATCAATCATCATATTGTTATTGTACCTCCCTTTAAAACTATTAACTATAGACTAACAACAAATTCTATTAATCCCAATTTTTCCTTATGTTGTATGTAATTAAAACAAGCTATATAATTAGCCCTAGCTATCATTTAACCTAAAATAAACTCTTTGATTTAGTGTGACAATCGCAGTGCATAATAGATAAATAGGTTAATTTAGACAACAACTACGTAAATTTGGGTTGTTTAACTTATGTTGTCTCTAATGATGCTAGAACTTTTATTTATTACAAGTGAGTCAGATGTACAACGATTACATATTTCAATCTAGATTCTAACAATGAGTCAACTAACTCGTTTATACATAAATTCAAAACATTAAACATATAATAACATAGTCAATCCCAAAAGAGAATTAAGAATAACATCACTAGATTAATCAATGCCTAAATATGTTATTCAGCCTCAATATTCCCTTTAAACTGGAACAATGAAGTTTAGCTTCTTGTATCTCTCTAAAGAGAAGGGAATCTACCTCCTTTTTATTCTCTAATGTCTTTATGCACTTTTTAGTCTCTTCAATGCCCTGTTATACTTGAAAAGGTTGTGTAATAATACACAGTCAGTTATAGGGGCGCATAAGTGACTGTATATATTAATTTTGCCAAAAATTGTGACCATACAAGTTTATAGAGAGCTACATGGTTGTATAACTCATTTACATAATCACGTAAGTCCCTACATGGCCGTATAAGTTGCAGGGATGCTTGAAACTTCATCTTCGTGCTCTTACATGCTTCCAATGGCTCATACAGTTCCATACACATCCGTATATGTCATATACATAGGTGTGTGCACCTCTACATGGATGTGTAAGTTGCAATAACTCCATTTCTTGCATTCCTTGTCTCGTTTTCACCCCAACTCATCTCCTTGTTGCTTCCATTAAGGCAAATAAGATCGAACATCATTAAAATTATAGTAAGGATAAGTTTTCAGCTCATTTTGGTTTTTATTCCTCCAACTTGTACCTAAAATAAAATATGAATCATAATAAATACCTTAAGCAAAACATAACATTAATTACTAAGCATTAGGGAATAAATATATCAATAATAAAGCACTTATCAATAGGTCTAAGCAAAAATATCTTTATATTCCTTCAAGAGGCTTCTGTAGGATTTCTCTTCTTTTTGAAACAAACTCACATTTATACAGAGTACACAAGACTTATTATTATTGTTAAGGTTGATTTCTTTTAATGTATCAATAGTTATTTGATTTCCTTTTCCTAAGGCATGAGGAGCACCCTCGACATTTTCTTCTTCTTGAAAACCATTATTACTATAATATTCAATGGTTATATGGTTTCAAGTCACAACTTACTGTAAGAATCTTGTGATGAAGCTGATAGATTTTTTAGAATAATTGCATGATCCTTCCTTTTTAATGTTATGTCCTTCTACACTTCCCATTTAAGTCAACATTTTATATGGTATGACACTTTACTTTATACCAATTTTAATGGAGAATCAATCTTAACCACTTTCATTCATTTTCTTCCAATCCTTCTTGACTCCCAGTTTTATATAAATTGTAGTACATTTTATTTTTACTTTTTAGCTAAAAGTACACCTCATTTCCTCTCTTTGTTGTTCTCTAACTTAATTAAATATAAAGCTTCATATAGGTGGTCTTCCTAGATGATCAAAGGCATATAATCTTATAGCTTTCTTTTAATTACTTGTATTCTTTTCTTTGGCAAATATATGACAACTCAAATTGTTATACATCTTTAGGTATAACAGATTTTTCACATCATATTTTGGGGTTAATTTTGAAGATTTAGTCTTCTTCCATAATTTTTCTTAATTTGTAAGAGCCTTTCTTGTATTTATTATCAAAATCAACAGATAATTCAGTGATGAAGTTCTTATCAAACCTAAGCTTAACTAGAATTCGATATACATTCAAAACAAACCACCCAATCACATGCTTGGTAGATAAGCTCTTTCTTTATCTTGAGGATTTGTTAATTTTTTGTTCCCATATTGGTGATTGGAACTTTAGTTCTTATAGTGTAGCCTTTTAAAACAAATGTCTTTTAACTTCAATTCCTTTTATACGAGAAACCAAAATGTGAGTTTTGGTTTATGCTTTTGGCTAATATTAATCTCTCTTTTCTTATGTTTTACTACTCTCCTTACACACTTTGAGTCCAGCAGAGGACATTCAATGATGGTCTTCCATTTTTCCTTTTGTCTATCAACTTATCTTTCCTTTGTTGTGGTTGCTTCAAGGTAAATCTTGTATCAAAAAATTAAGATTTAGTTATAATGATGGGTTTACTGTCTGCATAAATGTGGACCATCATTGTAATACTTAAAGCAACAATAAAGCATTTAAAATGTATACATTGATGTTTTAAGAGAATATTTTGTAAGTTGTTCTATCATCTATTACATGCAATAGTGTTTTAGATCATATAATCTCCAGTAAGAAGGACATGCTTGATTATTCTGATGGCCCTTTGCCCTTTTAGTTGAACTTTAGATCATTAATTAGTTTAACATAAATTCACTCATATGGACAATTGTCTTTCATAATTCTTAGTGGTAATATGTTTATTGCAAATATATCATAAAAATGATGCAATTGACTTTTGCCTCGCAATTTATTCATCAAATAAAGAGCATATAGTTTTATAGCTTGAACCCTAATAGGAAATCCTTATTAGAGAAGTAAAGTCCTTGGCAATGATCTTTATTATTCCTTATGTTCATAAGCATTTCTTCATGTATTATTACATAGATTTTATTATTTTTTCCACCTTTATCATTTGTGTGATAACATAAGGCAATATGACATTTTTGGAAACTTTATTTCCTCAATATAAACTCATTAAAAGTGACAGGACTTCTAGTCAATTGCCTACATTACTCTTCAAATTTTGATGTTAAACTTCTTTTTATTACTCTAGACTTCTTCTTGGTCTTCTTTATTAGACTCATTATTAGTGATTGATTTGATGTTGGGGCTTATATTCTTATGATACATCTTATGAGTGACTGAAAGCCATTATTCTTCCAATCTACATCTTGTAGGCTTCTAACTTTGAGGACATAAGAAGTTTTTAATTGCTTTGTTTTCCTTTGTTAACCTCCATATGCCTTTTAATAGGAATGAATGATCTAAATTGTTAGCATGATCAATGGCTCATCAATAACCAAAATCTTTAGGTCAATCAACCAAATTAGGGGGCTGTAAATATGTCTTGATTTCTACTAATTCATTGCACATGTTTTGTTACCTTTTGTATTTCTTCATTCTGTATAAATTCTGTACTCTCCTTTGTACTCAATCAATCAAGAAATATAGATTTTTCCAACTTAGTTAATATGGTATCAGAGCCTTGTACCTTTGTTTTCTATCTTTGTTTCTCTTTTTTCTGATCAATTTTAGTTTACAACCATATTGATTCTTGTCTACTATAATTTTTTCTGATCTGTGCTACATTTATCTGCATTTCTAATCCCAATTAATTTACCTTTATCTTCATTTCTACCACTCTCCCATGCTAATTTGTTACTTTAAGCCTTCTTATTTTACAACTATTTCTTTAATTCTATTCTTTGTTTTGGCCAAGCTTATTCCAAAATGGACAAAAGTGAGATTTTGAAACCTATTGCCACTACTCTAACTGGGCCAAACTACAATCTATGGGCTTAAGGCATGAAGAGTTTTCTAATTGGGCATAAAATTTGGCATATTGTTACTGGTGACATTACTAAACTAGTCCAAGAGAAAGATGAATCCTCTACCAAGTTTGTTGATCGACTTAAATTGGGACAGTAAGAACCACCAAATTATCACTTGGTTTAGAAACACTTTAGTGTCATCAATTCACATTTAGTATGCCAATTATGACATTACTAAAGAAATATGACATTTTTTAACTAATTGATGCACTACAACCAATCTTGCTCACTATAATCAACTGTGGACCACTCTCCACAATCTCCAACAGGAACCCGGCCAGTCAGTGAATGATTTTCTTGCTTATGTTCAACCAATATGGAACCAATCATCTCAGGCCAAAATCAGTGAAGACCAATTGCATCTCATTCAAGTTCTTGTAGCCTTTCACCCTGAATATGAAGCTGTCAGAGCCTCTTTGTTGCACCACAGTCCTCTTCCTAACTTGGACATTGCCATCGAAGAGATTATTTTTTTAAGAAACACGTCTTAATTTGGACAAAACTCCTCAATCTAAGGTCGTTATTACTACTGCTCATCCTCGATCCTCTAATATGATGGCTATTATCTATCGTAAACTAAGTGTGCTTCCGATCTTGTCTCGTAAGCAAGCATAACAGATAGCAAGACTGTGTTTACTCCTTTGGAAATCAATGCTAAACTTACTCCTTTAGATGGTTCTTTTTTGGATGATCCTATACTATATCGCCAACTAGATGGGAGCTGTGTCTATCTTACTATAACTTGGCCTGATATTGCTTAAGTTGTTTATTTGGTTAGCCAGTTCATGAGTGCTCCTCGCTCCAGTCACTTTACAATAGTACTCTGGATTCCTCGATATGTTAAAGGGACTCTTTCTTATATCCTACATTTCTCTGTCCATACCCCTCTGGTTCTTTTTTCTTCTTCCTGGGTTATTCTCTCATTTCTTGGAGAAGCAAAAAGCAGAATGTGACAGCTCGATCAAGTACTGAACTAGAATATCATGCCTTTGTTGATGCTACCTTTAAACTACTTTGGCTCCGCTGGTTATTAGCTGATATAGGAGTCACTTATTCTTCTACCACAATTCTATATTGTGATAATAGGAGTGTTATTCAAATAGCTCATAATGATGTTTTTCATGAACACACCAAACATATTGAGATCGATTGTCACTTTGTTTATCGTCATATCACTCAAGGCACTCTAAGTTTGGTCTCCGTCTCCTTTACCAACCAAACAGCTGATATCTTCACCAAAACTCATCTTCCCAATTAGTTCCATGAATTACTAAACAAACTCAATTTGGTATCTACAATCCCAATTTGAACTTAAAGGGGGGTGTTAGCGTGATTTGCGGCTCATCTATAGCCAAAGTCTTTGGGTCAACCAACCAAATTAGAGGGTTGTAAATATGTCTTGATTTTTGTTAATTCATTGCATATATGTTATTACCTTTTTTATTTCTTCATTCTTTATATAAATTTTGTACTCTCCTTTTATTCAATCAATCAAGAAATACAAAATTTTCCCAACTCAGTTAATATAAATATCATCATTGAAGTCATATGAGTCGATGCGATTTTTGACGTTATATTAATTGTCAAGTTGAAAGTTACAACTTTATCTTTGAAGACAATACTTTATTTTTTAAAAAAATTCATGATTTTTTCCTTGAGGATAAAACCTTTTTACTTTATGCATAATTAATTAATAACATCTGCAATAATTTTAAAAATCCACGATTCCTTTAGTTTTTTCATTTCAATCAGTTCGATGAGTTCAACTTTAAGAAAGTTGTCTAACATTCTTGGAATTTCAACATTTGGGAAAGGATATTATTTTTCTTATCTACTTAATGAATTCTTCCTTCCTTATTTTTCATTGAAGGAAGTCACCTTCGTTTCTTTTTGCACTTCACCTTTTATAGTGAACCTCAATGATGATTTGTTTACTTCCATAACTTGTTTAATTTCATTTAGAAAGACTTACCCCCTTTGTGTAGTTCTTGTTTTTCGTTAATCATCATATGCTCTTAAGCTAGTAATATTTTTGTTTGCTAGATGTAACAATACTTAACTCCATGTCATGTGCCTAAGTTTTCAAGTCTTTTAAAAGTCTTAGAATTTTAACCTATAAAATGTAGCAAAGTTCTTAATAAATGCCTTGATAAATATATCTAAAGTGGATGCTTTTGAGAGCTGAGCTTTGTAGTTGAGGTTCATACCTGTCCACGTATTGATATAATCAGCAATGGGTTAATTGTTTTATAGTTTGGTGTCTATCAACTAGACATATACTTATAACACATCAGTGCGTTGTAAAGCAGCTGAGAAACTCTCACCGAATTGTTCCCAATTGTCAATGGAGCCTGTTTCAAAATATATATACCAATTAAAAGTATTGCCCTTAAGTGAGCAAAAAAATTGCTTTACTATTAAATCACCATAATGCTAAGATTATTACATGTCTTAATAAGGTTAGTAATATATACCTTCAGTTGCCCCTCTGATTGAATTATTGAAACTTTAATGGTTGACAATTTGAAGGCATCTTCAGACTATCTATGCAATGAGAGTATGGGTTATCATACTTGTAAGACAATTAAATAAAACCTTTTGTTTGGTTTTTGATCATCTCTTTATTAAGCTTTCAAAGTTGTGATGTAGAGAAGACCTCTTTTGTAATAGTATTTTGGCCAGATTATTGCATTGCTTTAGCTCTTCTTGAGTCCGCACCAAGTAATTATGGCAATTGGTATTATGGAACATTGGCTTAAAGGTCATTAACCTAATATGTCTATTTTTTGCAATTTGTTTATAATGTAAGTCATCTTACTAACTTTCTCCTAAATCGAAGCCATAAAACCTTCCAAAATTTTTGCTACGTAGTCCTAGTTTCTATGTAACATCCCATTATCCCATGTTAAGGGCTAGGACCCTAGAATACGATACATGAGAAATTAATGAGAAGTTAGAAAGTACACATAATATTCATGCATAATATGACATACACACATAAGTGAATATTAATGTTTGCACAATAAAATGATTATACATGCATTTATTGACATTTTCTTCGTATAATTGAGTTATAAATGTGATTTTTGATATGAATTGTGGTTAATATGTATTGAAAATTGAATTAGTGTGTATAAGTAATGATATGGAAATTTTGGTGAAATTTGGAAATTTCTTTGAATTTTTAGGTAAATTTTGAACTAAGAAAAATGCCAAGTGATAGGACATGTGATAAATGGAAGTAGAATTAAGAGTCAAATGACAGTGGAAATTTTTATAAGGACATTCAGATTTAATGACCTATGTCGTTGAAATTTGGAGACAATTAGAGTAAAAATTGGAGTTGATTGGACTAGTTAATGAAAGTGTCTAATCTAAACCAATAGAGATAGGACATGTGGCAAGTGACAACAAATGACAGTGGAAATTTTTATAAGGACATTCAGATTTAATAACCTATGTCATTGAAATTTGGAGACAATTAGAGTAGAAATTGGAGTTTATTAGACTAGTTAATGAAAGTGTCTAATCCAAACCAATAGAGATAGGACATGTGGCAAGTGACATGTGTCACTTGCCAAACCATGTCCTTATCCCACAATGGTCTTAATTAATTGGAAGACCATTAAATGGTCTCGTTACTTGCTTTCTCTTCTTCTCTTTATGGCTTTCTTCTCCATCTCTTTTCTCATTTTCTTCATTTCCACGACATTTACCACCACCATCAAAGTAAGCTTTGCTCTCACCCCTCTTTGCTACTATCATTTTTATTGTCTTCTCAATTCCACTAGAAAACCTAATCCTCCCAACCTCCATGATGATGTACATGGGTTGTGTGGAAAGCTAGGGTTAAATGTGTTTTGAAGAGTTTGAAGATTTTTGAAGATTAATCAAGTATGTTATGCTTTAATCTTCAATGGTTGTTAAATGGAACTTGTGTGATGAGAATTTGATGATTGATCATAAGCTTTTACATATGTGTTTAACATGGGTTTAGTGTAGTGATAAAGAGATCATGATCTAAATTGTAGTGAGTTAATGTTATTCTTGAATTTTTTGTTAAATAAAGCAATTATGATGATAGAATTAAGAGATGAATGATAATGAAACAAGGAAGTTGAAGTATGATGATGTGTGTGTGTATATGAAGAGATAAATAGAGTTATGTCTTACTTTGTGTTAAGATGAATAATAATTCATGAGTTAAATCCAAAGAAAGGCTAGTGTATTGTCTTGAAATGAGAAGATGTAGGATGACAATTTGGAGATAAGGTAAAGTTGAAAATGAAGTTGAATGTGTGCTGGAATATGTTAGATGAAGTACTTCACTGAACATGCATTTGTATTTTGGCTATATTTCGATCTTTAGATATCCAAATCAGATGGATTTTGATTTAGAGTAAACTAGAAACACGTGGTTACATTTTTGATGAAGGAATCAATTTTGAAATCTGTCCTTTAGAGTCTTGAATTTTGGCTTGAAGTTGAGCATTGTGTTTTGTCGAGGTATAAGAACAATATGTAGTGTTTTGATAATAATGTGCATGATACTGAACCAAATTGCATGAATTTGATGTAATTAGAAATATAAGACATAGAGAAACATTTTATTGGATGAAGGTGTGGCCTAAAAACCTCATTTTATAGGTCATAATGGTCATAGCAAACGGACCTAAAAATCTATCCTGTGGAAAAACTGTAAAACTGCAGGATAAGCAAGAGAATTGTTTCTGTCACGATCGTCGCAGGGGAAGCCACGATCGTGGGCATTGATTTTTCATGGAAATGTTTTGATTATGCAATGGATGAATCAATTAAGGATGAGGTATATATCTATGATGCTTTTAGACTCAAGTGGGGCTTGAAGGAACATAATTTTGATGTTTGGAAAGGTTAGTTAAATGTGTGATAAG
>JANIIA010076042.1:0-10247 GCA_027478495.1 Erythroxylum alaternifolium
GTTGGACAATTAACTATCGAAGAGTTTGTGTGTTAATCCACTTTTATTCTGGAAAATTGGCATCATGAAACCCTTCATGATTTGATTCAATTAAGAGTTAATTCAAGTACTTAAAATAACCAGGAACATAAAGGTCACATGCATAAAAGATCAAATGAAAAATATAGTATGTATTGCCAAATTTAAGTAGGCCACGATCGTGACTCATAAGCCATAATCGTGGCTGAAGGCGAGCCTGAGCTACGATTGTGACAGAGGGTATGAAATGGTACATAAGTGAGTTCTTCACTTATGTACATAAGGTCTTACCACTTCTTACACACTCAAGTGAGAGCATAAGGGATCTAGAAGAGTTCTAGAGTGAGAGAGAGGTATTAAGAACCGTGTTCTTATAATTTATGCAATTGATGCATGAATTAAAGTGTATACACCAAGATTCTTGATCTATCTTCCATCATTTTGAACATCTACTAGAACTCATCTAGTTTGGAGCTCAAATCACCTTTATACATCATTTCTTCATGTTCTTTGCGTGTTCTTGGGTGATCAAGGAAGGGTTTGTGTTTGCAACAACCTAAACAAAGAGAAGAAATAAGAAATGAGGAGAAACAAAAAGTAAAAAGTTTAATATTTCATGTTTTTATATATATGCCTACGAATACATGTATGATTCTGTTTTTTCGAGTTGTCACGGTGTCGGAATCTAAATTCCGACACTTCCACTGCATACGCATGCATGTGATGCATGTAACTATGATAAACCCAACATTAATTATGTCATAAAATCTATAAAGCATAAACCAATATAAGATGCTTCGCAGTAGGCGAACACAACCTTTTAACAAGAGTGGTACTAACAACATTAGTACAACTCCTTCTACCAATAATCATATTACATACCTTATTATAAACATAACATCTAATATGAAAGATGTTATCTCTCTACTGCTTTAACTCATCTACCTTAATTTGAATACTTAATGCTTTCTGAGTAATAATCATTTTACCCTTAATAGCATGCTTAGCACCCTCATCACTATAATCTTCAAGTGGTGTTATAGATTTCTTTTTGTTTGAATCTTTCGCGCTCTCTATATATCCACCATCTGTCATGCTTGTACCCCCTTATTTGAGTTTTGCAGTGTAATAAATCATATCCTTAATAATGGAAATTTTTATTGTTTCTATCTTGGGATTGTAGAGAATTAATTTTAGCTTTGTCTTTATTATAGGCATCCTTTTTAGCCTTGGATGGCTTAATTGCTTTTATTTTATAAGGATTCCTTCATCCTTTTTTTCAATAAAACCTTTATTAAGCTAATGGGGTACTTTAATACTCCTTTATGTTTTAATTGACTCTTTACTTTCATATTTATATACATTATCTCTTTGAACTCTACATAGTTGTAACTGTACCATATTGACTACACCTCAAATCAACTCATTTAAGAACTTGGTCATAATTGTTTCTCTGTCCTCTATATTGACTTGAATCATAATTGCTTCGATTTCTTTATGATAATCCTCCATACTTTTGTACCTAGAGAATGAATTTGAAATCTCTAATACAAATCTCTGTAAGAATGGCTTAGCACGAATCTCCTTTTAATAATACCTTGTAATTTATTTGTATTCATCCTGCTATTCATCAACTCATCTTAGTAAATAATAATATAATTAGTTAACTTCACTACAATTAACTTTACCTTCTTCTCTTTAAAATAATTATGATTGTCAAAGATCAGTTTTTTCTTGGTCTCCTACTATAAATAATTTTGCGGACATTGCTACCTTTAAAGGAAGACATAGTCATCTTTATTCTATTAAGATTCTTATACACACCTTCTCAAATTCTATACTTCTCTTTACCAATCATGCGTAACTCCTCCCTTAGGATTAAATTTGTCACCTTTAACGTCAAATGTTATATCAACATCACCATCACTTAAATCATCATTCTCAATTTATTGGTTTAGGCCTAATATGCTTCATGTTATTAGTAACTCAGGGTTGTCGTCTCCCTTATAATTTAGAAATTAATGGGATTACTTTTACAGCATGGTGAATTGCTAGAATATGGTTATATCTAAGGCCAAGTTTAGCCTAAGCATGTCTTAAACCACCAAATCTTTTCCTCGCTTAGCTTGAATCAAGTTAACTATTAGTTGATCTTCCTTTGGATTTAATAAGCCTCTCAAAATAGTTCTTGAAATGCCTTTTGAAAGTTAATTAACATATATGCCTTGAATAAGGCCATTCAAAGCCTCTTTTAATCTTATTTCGCATATAAAAGGGATTATTTACATGGTTAGTCGTTCTCACATCACTTAACTCCCATAGTGATGTAACTGATATAGGAGAGTGAAACAACAAAGCATTTGAGGTGAGAAATATTTTGAAAAAGTGAGGCAATATAATAGAATACGAAAAAATAAGTACATCTTATCTTAAAACTCATCCCTATACACAATTTTCAAGTAATTCCTCTACATCTCTTCTCAATACATAGCAATTTCCTTTCAAATAATAGGTAAATTTCACTAAATGCTTGATAAAAGACATGCACTCAACTCTTAAGGTGATGCAATTGATGTAAGAAAGTGAGACAACTAATCTAGTGGAGTGAGGTTGTGCCTACTTGGAACATAAAATCATAGCCACATTCTATTCCAAATTAAACTTCTAACCAAATAATTCTTCTAGGTATCTCGTAAACTTATGGAATTGGTAATTTTTTCTAACATACAAAACATTTAGAATGTATGATTATGTGTCTTTTGGGTTGTCATAGTGTCGGAATCTATATTTTGACACTTCCGCTGCATTCTCATGCATGTGATGTATGCATTAATGGCACACCCAAAATCATAAATTCTTACCATTAGGATAGTATTCAAATCACAAGTACTCGTATGAATTATTTTGTATATGTTTTGTTCAGTTGTGTTTCTTGAGGTACATTTACTTAATTCCAGTATATAAATTCCTATACTTCATTTAAATATAAAACATGTTAAATTGTACTTAATTATCTTCACAAAATTAGTATGTGAACTTGTATAGTCATACTACACATATCAAACTAATAAATATGCATACAAATCATCTATATATATGTAAATTTTATTTAGCAGGCATTATGCTCAATCTTAAATTCTAATGTTTAATCAACTAATTCATATAAAGTGAGTCATATTTCATATATTTATAGGTGTATGAAAAGTTTCATAAGCATTCAAAAAGGCTTATATGAGTTAGTGATAAGTGTAATTGCATTGTGTTTTAGGGCATAGTTTGATATGTGTTTAGTCATTAATTCAATCATTTAGTATATGTTTAGAGTATAATTGTGTTAGTTTGTTAATTATTTATGTTTTAAGTGTTTTAAGGGTTAGTACAAGCTTTTGAACTTAAATATTATGTTTTTTAGGTATCTTGATGTGCTTGCTAGTGTTTCAGGGTCAATATCGACGAACGGGGGAGTTTTAGAAGACATTCGAGCTAAAACAATAGCTCACGATTGTGACAAAAGGCTCAAATGTAGGCCATGATCGTGACCTGCAGGGCCACGTTCATAACCTGCATCGGACAGACGCACAGACACTCATGAATGTTAAGTTTCGAGAGATTTTTTGGACCTTTCGGACCTCAGAAAAGTCCTAGGGTTACCCAAAACACAAGAGGATATAAAAAGAACAAAAAGAGGCAGAGAAAGGAACTTTTGTTGTAACCACCTTGAGAAACCCTAGAGAGAGACCGTTGAGAGATAGAGGAAGAGAAGAAAGAAGAGAGAAGAGGAGAAGAAGCTGACTTAATGTACTTCTCGGATCAGGAGGTTTCTCGACGTTACTGCCTCCCGTCATCCATTTTAGATTATATTTCCTATTTCTTTCAGTTTTATTATTGTATAAAATTGGATTGAAACGAAGTTGATAGGATCTAGAATGTCAAGCATGTTCTAAACTCACCTTCAAAATTTTATTCTTGAACTAATGAGGATTTGATTGCTTATGTTTACTGGGTATTGCTTTGGCTTGATTCTATGATTGCATAATTCGATAATAAATTGAGAGGGTGAATCAAATGAAAAATGATTAAATTAGACTAACGAGAGTTAGGTGATTTAATAGAAACTAAAATTGAATCGGATCAGTAATTTGTGTGAAGAGAGATCTTGCATAGGTTTTCGATAGTTTATTAGATAACTTTAAAACCACTTATAGGTTGTGAATTGATAAATTGCAACCTCCATCATCTAATTAGGGTTTATGATTTAGGGTTAATGGTTATAACTTGAGAGGGAGTAATCAACCCTAGGATAGTCTAGAACCAACAATCTATAATTTATAATCAATTAGGTTAGCGTTAAGGATAGGTAAAATTCCCTTTCTCTTAATTGGTAATTTCTTTCAGTTGATTCTAGGGTGTGTTAAAATTGTTTAATAATTAGTATATTTGTATTTGATTCTTAATTTGATTGATTGAATTAAATTCTTGCATTAGTTTCGTGTAATTTGAATTCCTGTTATTGTTTTTGGCCTTAGATTTTAGGATTAGATTAATTCCCTCCCTCCTCGTAGGATCAACACCTTTGGTACTATACTAATGAACCGTGCACTTACAGATTATCAAGGGTTAATAATTAAAACTTACACACAACCAAACCATCAATCAAGTTTTTGGCACCGTTGTCGAGGAGGTGATTAGTTTGATTCTTTAGTTTAAGGTGTTTTAGTTAGTTTTTATTTTTGGTTCTTTCTTTCTATTTCTGAATCTATGCGCTTGCATGAAATTCTAGTCACAAGATTCACGACAAGTTCTAGTCATGCAACTCGATTAGAATGATCAATTAGGAAAGTTTGGCGTGAAGAAGAAGAAGAAATCATAAAAGTAACAATGGTTGAGGAATTTCAGCAAGATTTGGATCACATAGCGAACTAAGGACATCAACGAACCCTTATGGATTTCATAAGACTAGGGTTCAATGTGGCTAACCAAGGAGTAGCTAGGCCACCTTTACAAGTAGCCTCTTTTGAAATTAAACCAGCCCTCTTAAACATGCTTCAACAAAATATGCAATTCTATGAACTAACGAATGAAGATCCCAATGCATATATAGTAAACTAACGAATGAAGATCCTAAAAAGGAAATTATCACCTATAAACACACTCAAAGTGAATTATATACCAAAAATACTACAAAATATTAAATAACAAGCAAGACACATTAAAATATGGGTATACTAGTGTATTTAAATAATTACTTATTAAACATCCTCAAACTTAAGCTTTTGGTTATCCTCAAGCAAGTCATAATTTAAATCATTAATCTTACAAACATTAATCCCTTATTAACCTCAACCTGTCCATCCATACTTTAAATCATCATATCATATTAATCAAATTAAAACCTAATTAGATTCAAGTTATCCTAAAACTAGCCTTTATAAGTCAATATCAATAATAATCAGATCGATAATGTTTTTGAAATAAAAAGCATAATTTTTCACATTCTCACTAAGAATTCACTCAATGCTCTAAAACTGTTTAGGTTGAAAATTGTAAAAAACTCTCAAATCAATGCATAGAAGAATTATTAACCATAATCTTGCAATAAGATCACATCTCTGCCACTTATAAATAAACTAGAAATAAAAATCAAAATATCATATTAGAAGGTTTTAATAGGGCATAGGTAAGGTATGATAAGGATAATAAAAAGGTTGATAAAATTGAAGGAAATTTACAAGAAACAAATTACAGAAAACTTATTTCTTCACAATATAGGTCCTTAACATTTTATGTCCATTGGTACCATAATTGTAATACTTTTTTTTACTAATTATACTCAGAAAACTAATTTTTTTGGCATTCATCATATACCAACAATTAAAGGATTATTAAACCTTTTCAAATTTCAAATTTTAGTGCAAACAAGTAAATGTACATAACCTTCAAGGTTCAAAGTAATAAAAATTCTTTAAGAAAGATAAGGTAAATGTTAATAATGTGGTTATAATCAATGAAAAGGCCAAGTCTCAAAATTGGTTACTCCTAAAGGATAAAATATGGTAGCGTAATTATCAAGGAAATAGGTTAAACAAAGGTTTAATCTAAATTCCTTTATCATTTCAATGCTTCTAGTTTAATAGATGTGGTCTCAATATGAATAATAAAAAATGTTCTAAAATTATCCAACTATACATAATAACACACATGAAAGAATAAAAGAACTTAAAATATTGATGTACACGCTCTTAGGCACAAAAGTGCACAAAAAGGTCTCATATGTACATAATATGCATTTTTCATTCAAATTAACTATCTCGGTGATTACTAAAAATGTGAATTATACAAGCAAGTTTATTCTAACTTTCAATTTTTGGCATACTAATTTAATTCAATAATCAATAATGATCTTAAGTATTTGGGACATATTTTAACTAATTCAGGATAGCAGATAATAAGATTTAATAAAAAGGATAAATGTACACTTAAGAAATCCCTTCCCTACACTTAAAAGTGTACATTGTTCCCAATGTACATAATCAAATCACAGATAAATAAAATACAATCATTATGCCCTGAATAATAAGACTTAAATATTTCTTATTTTGATGAGGGATCCATCCGATATTAGATAGAATCGTCCTTACAAAATATGAACAAAAAGGGATGAAAAGATAAAAGAAAATAAAAATAATAAAACATGGAAATAAAAATGTCATAAATGAAAATAACATTGTGTTAACATTTAGACAAAATAAAATAACAAAGGAAAGAAAATAAGAAAAAACAAAAATAATGAGAAAAAGAAAATAGAAAACCAAAGTTAAACATCCCTTAATAATGCTCTAACTCTAGCATGTCTGACGATAAATGGTCTTTAAGTCGTAAAGCCTTAAACTGGGGAGGAGTTGAAGATGATGTACCCATTCTAGATGGTGGAGATTGAAAACTCATTCCCATATGGCTCGACATCTACATCAATACGTCCCCATGCACTTAATATAGACCTCGAGCTACCCTATCTGCTCCACAATCTCTTCATGTACCCATTCCAGATGGTGGAGATTGAAAACTCATTCCTATATGGCCCAACATCTGCATCAATACGTCCCCTATGCATCTAATATAAGCCTCGAGATACCCTATTTGCTCCACAATCTCTGCTTGTTGTACTCGTATAGTATGTTGAGTACCTAGGGTCTACCTCATGTGTTTCTTGAGCTGAGCTATCTTCAGCTAGTCCTAGTGCGATGTTCGCGCCCTGGGTACTTTTGGACTAGCCTCTTCATGTGCGACTCCTCCCATTTGGGATGTTGGTGAGCTCAAATGTAGTGGATGCTTAGCTATGTATGGCTCTTTGTCTCCTCCCATATGATCGGCTCATCAAGAACCCCAATCAAGCAGAAGATTTCACCTGTAGGTCCCTACTTCCTGTTTACCATATGCATATGACATGCAGATTTATCCCTCCCATGATGCCAACCATTCGCATCACTGGTAGTTTATTAAAGACCCCCATCTTTTGTGTAAGTGTTATCACATAAGGTCCAATGTATCGTGCTAACCTTCTTCTCCTCACTCTTTAACGTTGGATGAATTAGGCTAATGCACGCCCTAAATGTATTGGCATCCACTCACTCTTGCTTTATAGGTATAATATGTCTAGATTCCTGATGATGCCATGGCTATCACCCTGCCCTCTCAGCTTGTGACTCAAAACTCCATGTATATATCTTAGTGTCAGGTGTCGTAGAGATGATTCCATAAATCTACTCGGGTCATAGTCATCATCCTCATAGATCGTACTTTAGAATTGGTAAGAAGACATCCCATACAGGAAGTCTATTAGTAATAGGGGTGGCAATGCATTGGGCCAGACCTGAGGCCCTAACTCGACCTAAAATCTAGCCCGATCAAGCCTTAAGCTTGGGACAAATTATTCGGGTTTAGGTAAGAATGATTTTTTTAATATTTTTAAATTTAATTTTAAAATTAAATTAATTAATGATTAGGAATAAAATTATATACAATGAAAGAAAAAGATTAAAATTAAAGTGATCAATTCAATTAATTGAAGATAAAAATTTCCATTGATTAATAAAATTATATAATTTGAGATTTTGTAATAAATGAATACATAAAAACTTACATATAGTGATAAAATGAATAAGATGAAACCAAATTCAATAATAAAGGATGGTATGATTATCGGAAGTGAAAGAAAAAGATTACAATTGAAGTGAGCAATTCAATTAATTATAGTTACGAATTTCAATTGATTAGGAAAATTTGAGATTTTATAATGAATAAATATATATATAAACTTACGTATATTGATAAAATGAATAAGATGAAACTAAATTCATTAATAATAGAGGATATGAATATAGGAAATGAATGAAAAAGATTATAAATGACATGATAAATTCAATTAATTATAATTACGAATTTCAATTGATTAAGAAAATTTGAGATTTTATAATGAATAACTATATAAAAACTTACATATATTGATAACATGAATAAGATGAAACCAAATTCATTAATGATGGAGGATATGTTTATAGAAAATGAAAGAAAATATTATAATTGAAGTGAGCAATTCAATTAATTATAGTTACAAACTTCAATTGATTAGGAAATTTTGAGATTTTATAATGAATAAATATATAAAAATTACATATATTGATAAAAATATAAGATGAATCCAAATTCGTTAATGATGGAACATATGATTATAGAAAATGAAAGAAAAATGTTATAATTTAAGTAAGGAATTCAATTAGTTATAGTTACGAATTTCAATTGATTAGGAATTTTTGAGATTTTGTAATGAATAAATATATAAAAACTTACTTAAATTGATAAAATGAATAAGATGAAATCAATCATTAATAACGAAAGATATGATTACAAGAAATGAAAAAAATACAATTAAAATGATTGATTTAATTAATTATAATTAAGAATTTCAATTGATTAAGAAAATTTGAGATTTTATAATGAATAAATCTATAAAAACTTACTTATATTGATAAAATGAATAAGATGTAACCAAATTCATTAATAATGGATGATATGAATATAGGAAATGAAAGAAAAATATTATAGTTAAAGAGAATAATTCAGTTAATTATAGTCATGAATTTCGATTGATGAAGAAGATTTAAGATTTTTATAATGAATAAATATATAAAAACTTTCATATATTGATAAAATGAATAAGATGAAACCAAATTCATTAATAATGGATGATATGGTTATAGGAAATGAAGAAGCTTACATTTTTTCATAGTCCATTTATATTATTTTCACTTTTATTTTCTATTTATCTTTTTCTAATTTTAATTATTATTAAATTTTAATTATGAATTTTTCATTATTAAATTGACCTATTTTAACATTTGGGATACTTTTCTAAAAATTTTTTACTTAGAGTGAAAAAAAGTTATAAGGAAGCTTATAAGAAATTTTACTTAATTAAAAAAGAGAGAAAGGATCAAACCAAATTCATTAACTATATTAATCTTAATTCTACAAAAATGATTATCCAAATGATTTTACAAAAAATTAAGATAAAATCATGACGGAGATTGGAGAATGAATACTGCGAGAGTAATTAATCATTGTATTCAGGATCGTCAATAGTTTGCATCATTTTATCTGTATGTGTAAACATTATATTTAGTAATATGATATTAAAATTAAAGGGATATTAAGGACATGATAATAATTAATAAATAATTAAATATACCTTCATCTTCAAATATTTTATCAAAATAATGTTCACTTGATCGATGAGTATGACTAGTCACCTTTCAATTAATACTTGTGGCTATATTAAAGGAAAATTAAAAAAATAGGAAAGATAATATTAAAAATAGAAAAATTGATATATCAAAAAGAAAAAAATTTACCTTCAATATCTTCATCATCTAACCAACTTTTGGCATATATAAGGGCTTCCACAGTATAAGGTTGAAGTCTAGCACAATGAGGACTATTAACCCAACGACTAGTGCTAAAAGCAGACTCTGAAACAAGAGTGGATGATGAAATTGCTAATAAGTCTCGTGCAATTACTTGCATGATCAAAAAATTATTTTCTTAACTCTTCCACTATAATAACACGTCAAATTGCACACCTTCAACTGTGGCTATACTGTAACATCCCCTCACCAATTGCTAGTGAACAGTGACATATGCATGCATTATACATGCACATGCATAGTAGATAA
>JANIIA010076053.1:0-10247 GCA_027478495.1 Erythroxylum alaternifolium
ATGACATTGTTAACCCAAATGACTATTCATGTCCACACATGAAGCATCTGTGCTACCAGTTCTACCACTGCTTTCAAATAACAAAATTTCTAAACCAGGTAAAGAAGTCAAGGTTAAAAAACATGGATAGACACGTTGATTAAAATTTGCTTCCCTAATGTAGAATAAAAAAACAGAAAGATAACCTTTGCATATTTAGATAAATCATACTATCAAGGAGATTGGTGCAACAACCATGAGTAGCCTTTTCAATCAATGCACCAAATCAAATACCAAGGTGACCTATTTACTTTTCTCTTTTTATTGTGTTGTGAACAAGAAAGAAAGTGCAATTGCTTAATAGATACTTGTCACAAATTTATATGCAACCAATCAACAAGCAGATTTAATCCTGTTTGTGTGCAAGCACATGGAAGGAAAAAGAGAGAGAAACTATGTGATGTCTAAAAACCCGTGTCTGGAAATGTTACTAAAAGAAATGCACATCAAAAGCCATCAAAAGTTTTCATATTGTAATTATTGATGCAAACCTCTTGAGAAAAAGCCCATCAACAGTGTTCTTCATCTTGTAGAGACTTGGCCAATCGATCCCTTTCTAGCAATGCTTCAACAACCTACGGTGCCAAAAATTCCTTACCCTTATAGAAGACGAAGAAATCCTTGTTTCTAGACAGTAGTATGCATCCTGTCAATTTCTGCAGCCAAAAAAGCAGATTACGAAGTCTTACCGTTTTCCGTTTTGGATGACATATAGATAGTACAAACTCCCATAAGGGGAAGTGGATTTATCAAGGTTTAAGACTACATTGCTATTAGTTTTATTTGTATAAGTGAAATTCTTGTTCAGGGTCTCAAGCCATATCTCATTTCCTAGATAACTTAAATAACATATCTTATGTTGATACTTCATGTTAGATCACAAAATTGGACAAGGAATTGAGATGTAATCTTTTGATATATTCGGAAAAACATAAGCCACTAGGCCATTAATCAATTTGCACATTTTATTGACTAGTTATCACATCTTCTACCCGATCTACTTCACAAGCTTTCCTACAAAATTTAGTTCTTTTCCTTTCTTTCTTGTCCTTCTATTTCTTTTTTACTTCAATTAACAGTGTCTTTAGTAATGAATTTTATTCGGTAAAGTATATAAAAATGGTTTAGTTACAGAACCAATGTTTAAAGATCTTTTAGTAATTATAATAACAAATAATAAATGGCTGATTTAGGGTTATGACTATATTACAGTACTTTTTGTGTATTTTAGAGCAATTGTATCATTTGATTTAATTTTACTAAATAAAAATTTATGGGTATTTTCATTACTTAGAATATTCTAAATACTAATTAGTAAATAGAGAAATTTAATATTTAAAGATACATTAGTAAGTAACTATATAAATAAATATGTAACATTCATAAACACCCTTTAGTAAATAGAGGACTGGAACTATAACAACAATTTCAAATGTTGCGTATTACTTTATTGCAACCTTTTTTAAATTTTGATGCCTTTTCTTATATGTAGCAACAAATTAATATTGTCGCTGCCTTTTAATATTATTAAAGGCAATAATTTAAAAATTGTTGCCTTATATTAAATTTTAACAACACATTTTTAAACTGTTACAAACATGTCGTTGCTTAAAACACTTTTTGCTATAGTGGAAGTTGCAACTAGATCAATAAAAGAGAAACACTTGCCTTGGATATTTAAAACCTTATAGGGACTTCTAATTAGAACTTGCTTATAGCATCATTTGCTAATGTGGTTAACACTATGGTTCCTTTTCTTGTCGAGAAAAGAACATATCAAGTCTACTTAGAAAGCTAATTACCCTAATCTTAAAGATAAATATGTTTTGACAACTTTTGCATATTAAAATCCCTATTTTACTTATTTTTTAAGACTTTGAACATTTTTCAGGACATTGAATTAAAAGTGGAAATAATACCAAAATTTGTGTATTCTTTATATGTATTAAGATAAAATTTTAATAAATGAGAAGCTACCTGCATCTAGCCAAACCTTAATAAGATAACTACGAACATTAGGTACAAAAAAGGTTCTAAATAAGTAAGTTGAAATCAAGATTTTTACTTTACTTTTCCCATTACTTTCAACGTTATAAGATGATAGAAACTATTAATTTATACCCTTATAGCCAATTGATGGATTACAATTTTATGTATGACATTATTATTTTAATTAAACAAGGTATTCTTTATCTTTATATGTTTGTTAATTACATTTTATGTTTTAATACTAAAGGTAAAATCCTTAGAATAATTATTGAACAATTGAAATTATGATGAGATCATAATTATAAGGTTTAATTTGCATTTATGTCTTATTTTGAAAATGTTCTTGGTTGTAATTTTATTAAGACGAGATATGGATGAAAATGTAAAACTAGCACATATTATTTTTTTCTTATGAAGAAAGTAATTAAAACTCATAAATTAAAGTATGGAGATACTTAAACAAGTGTATTAGTGCTTATTAATAGAAAATAAGTTCACTGTACTAACTCGATTGTAAGGATCCTAAATGGAATATTACTTATCAATCTGTGAATTTCTTCATTGTGACAATTATATATTTAATCCATCGACTTGATATTACTAGAGTATCTTATATGAGAATTATTATGTTTTATGTTACTTATGAACTATTCTATTTAGAGTAGCCCAACCAGTAGTACTTGAATATATTAGGAACCATATGGAGATAGTTGAGCAAGTTAATAAAGGATACATCACTCTAAAATAATTATGGAGAATATTCTACTGTTCTTGATTAGTAATGATTCAATTAATTCTCTTGTCAGAGAGAATTGAATTTTGAAGGTGTTTTCTAATATTAATTATAAATCAATTACTAATTAGCAAGAATGAATGTGATTAGAATGGTTGCTTTTTTCTCCTTCTTCTCTCTAGACTTAAACCACTTTGATAGGTGAAGTTTATACTATGTTTGTATAGGTGTTTTAGTGTGTTTATAGGTGGTTATTGGATGATTGTTACACCTATAGGCTTAGAAATGATGTTAATGTGAGTTTTTACTTATATTCTAAGTGTTTGTATAGTTTAGAGCATGTTTTCATTCTTATTTATATGTTTCTTTTTTGATGTGTTTGGTAGTGTTAGAAATCAGATAGGTGAAGAATAAAAGATTTTGACGTGTATGGAGCTACATGGGCTAGGTGACGATCATGACTCCCATGTCATGGTCGTGACAGAAGAGATTTACCTAAAGTCATAATAGTGACTCCATATACATGATCGTGACAGAGAGTAAATTCACAGAGTCATGATCATGACTCCATATGCATGATTGTGATAGAGGCTTCATAGGCGCGACTTTTTCCATCTATTTTAGGGTTTGGGGGTATTTTTCAAACCGATCAAAGAGTGAAAACCTTAGTTACACCCCCAAGATGAAATATCCGGTTTCCAAAAACATAAATAGGGTTCAACCCTAGATCATGCATTACATTGACATGTATAACATTAGTATACACACGAATATTGATATTTTTACACTTTACAAAGTTAGCATATGCAATCAATTGACATATCCTGGGGTATGAAAGATGTTAAGTGAAAATAATGTGAATTGTGAATTGTCATGTCTTGAATTATAGTTTAATTAGATTCCAATTAGTCATTTGGAATTAATTGTGATTAATTAGGAAATTAATGAATTAATATGTACAATTGGATTAGGAAAAATGCCTAGTTGTAGGATAAATTGATACATGAAAAATTAGGCTTACTAAGCCTATAATTGAGTGACATTTGGCATAGTTAAATGTGTGACAAATGGACTAGTAAATGAATGACAAATGGACCAATTATTTTATGACAAGTGGATCAATTATTAAGAGACATATGGGCTAATCATTTAAGTGGCAAATGGAAACTAAATGTGTGGATTAGTGGTAACATCTTGATTAGACAAATGGCATTATATGCCTTGAGCCATATGGCTTTGTAAGTTGATGACACCTAGCTTGTTAATGGGGCAATTCGAGCAGCTAAGTTTCTGCTTCCTTCATTCTCTTCTCCACCGAAAATTGCTTCAAACTTTTCTCTAAATTTTGGTTAAACTATAGCCAACTTGTTGTATGAAAACCACATATTAATCCTTCACAAAATAGCTAAGAAACCAGTCGCGTGATACCTTTATATTGTTGTCCAAAAATCACCTTGTTTTCACCTTAAGTTTGTGTTGATTTTACTTGCATTGAGACTTGGTCTAATTTGAAATTTTGTGTTCAATTGGAAGTCTAATAGGTAAGTAACAATCTGAGTTTTATGGCATGTTAAATTGTATGAGAATGATGCTTGAATTGGAATGAAATGCATGAGATATTGGTGATGATATGTGCTGGAAAATGTTGCATGAACTTGGAAGCTTTTATGCATGTTCTTGAGTATGAGTTATAGGTTGAATTATAAATTAATTAGGTCTAAATTTGATGCATAATGAGAGTAAGTTTGTGGTAAAGAAAGATCGTAATAAAGTGTTCTTGAATTGAGGAAGAATTAGGACTATTATAAGGTGTTTTGAATTGGATATCAAGTGAGATAATTTGGAAAAAAATTGTAAGAAAAGGGCGGGTCACGATTGTGGCTCCCATCCTATAATCATGGACAGATATAGTAGCTTCTATCACGATCATAGGGAGGTACCCCACGATCATGGGCAGTGGTTTTATATGGTAATGTTTTAAGCAATGGTTGAACTAATTAAGGATAAGGTACTTAACTATGATGCATTTGGACCTGATTAGGGCTTGAAATGAACCTAATTTGATGTTGGAAAAGTTGGTTAAATGTGTGATAAGTTTTGATTGATAATTGATCTTATATCTTAAGGAAAAGATTGTTTGTTATCAATGTATCTAAGTGTGAAATGAAGGAGTGTTAAAGGAATGAAGATGTTCATATGAATGCAAATGTATTTCAAAGGATATAAATCATGCATTAGGAATGAATGAATGAGAATTAGGAATTATGTGAAATACTTGTAATGCTAGAAAAGAGTTAGTAAATGTATAGTTAATGAATTGAGCATGATCAAGTGTACTTAAGTTATTAACCTAATTGAAAATTAGTTATCTACAAGCTACGATGTTTAAATGATTATGAATTGTGATTAAGGAAGCATACTTGGGAAAGTCATCAAACATACATTGAACATGGCATATATATATGTGTGTGTGTGCATAATTGAATATGTATTTGTTTGATCACTTTAGTAATATGTTCAATGTATGTGCATTTAGACGCTCAAGACGTAGGCCATCATTCTGACATTACCGAACCATCTAGGCAATATCATGTATGGGAGCGTATTGTGAGTAAACCTAGATGATCTTCTTAGGATTGATTTATTCTGTTTGACTTCCAAGTATTGAACTGTTTATAATCTGTATGTGAATTCTGGACATTAATAGTCCAAGGAGTTTGATATTTGGGAATGTATTGGAAGTGTTTTGTTTGCATTTGAATTCTAAATGATTTCTAAATACTAAACATAAGTTGAATGCCAGATTTACGTCCGATGAACATAAGATTCTATATGTGTATCATAAGTAAATGTTATTCAATGTATATTTTGTGATTTGAAGCATTACATTAAATGCATGATTAGATAAAGGCATTGAGACTAGAGTAGCCAATTTGAAAGAGCTTTAAGCTCAGAATTCTACAAGTAAAGCCTAGCTCTGTAATTTCTATATCTGAATGAGCCCAATATGGGACAGTATCTGTATCTGTATCTATATCTAAAAGGTGCTCGGTTACAACAAATAATAACAAAAGTGGAGTCTCATACACATCTGCATTTGCTTATATATGATTGTGAAAATATTTCTGAAATGTGATGGTATTATGATATGCCTCACTTGTGTACTTTTGATAAAATGATTAATTGAAATGGATGATGATATTCTGAAAGGATTATGTGATTGTTGAAATGAAGACTATTTTGTATTTGGTTTCTATCTGATATGATTGATGTGCTGAATGAGTGAGCTCATCAATGATGGTTCACTTACTGAATTCGAAAAACTCATCAAAATTGCAACATGGCTTTGTAGGCAGGAGACCTAGTTCCTAAGATTCTTTAAAAGGACATTTTGGATTAAGATATGGCTCAAAGGTTTATCAGATGGCATATGAGGAGTTATAGTTACGTTTATGTAATTTCTTATGTCTTGTAGAACCTTTTGTATAAAAATAGTAAACTCTTAGATAATTTGATGATGTAAATATTTGTTTAAATGAAATGAACTACTACAATGTAAATTATGTTTTGTTAATTAATGAAATGAGTAGTTGAGTAGTTTTAAGTATTGTGTTATTCTATATGATACCATATAAGTGATTTTGATTGCCCTAATATGCCATTGTCATAGGATATGTACTTGAATGTCCTCTGGATGTTTGGATATATATTTTATAGTAATGGGGTGTTATAATTTTGGTATCAGAGCATAGTTTGGCATCCATAGAGACATATAAGGACATTTAGACATGATAAATAGTGAGAGATTCGGATAGTGATCACAACTATTTTTGTTATATATGCTATAGGAGATCAAATTAGAGATTCAGCTAACATAGAGTTTATAGGAGCTAATAGAGAGTCTCCTGTACTTGAGTTTGCACAAATGTCTCTGAGAATCCCAGAGAGGAGGGAAAGTAGATATGATAAGCTTTCAGAGCAAGGGGCTGTAGACTTCTAGGGAAGTATAGACCCTGTTGAGGCAAAAAGATGGTTAGAGAGAACTGAAAAGTGTTTGATCATATAGACTGTGAGTCATATGAGAGATTTGATTATGCAATCTCACTTCTGCAAGGTCCAGCATAACAGTGGTGGAAGATTGTACCCGGTAGATCTGCCCGACCTTGTGGACTGAAGTGGGAAGATTTTCTGAAGGTGTTTCGAGAGAACTATATGCTGAAGAATTATTTGGATAGAAAGATGAAAGAATTTCTGGATTTGAAGCAAGGTGTTGGCCCCAGGTCTCGATCCTTATTTTGTGGCAGTAAGGCGCCAAAATTAGGGGACTTTTAAAATAAGATAAATAAATAAAACTACGATAAAGATACAAAGAATTAATAGCGGGAGTAAAAACAGATACACAAACAATTACAATAAAATAGCAAAACTAAAATAAATATAAAAATACATCAGATTGGGAGTTGAACAATTAAACATACAAATGAATAAAGGAAATAAAAAGAATACAAAGAAGTGAAAAAGTCACGGCTGTGACTTTTGAAAAAATCACGGTCATGAGAGGCACGATCGCGATTTTTAGTGAATAGTAACAGATTGTTGCGGTGGTGCTTGTGTACGATCGCGACATCCATGAGATTTCGGCATTATCGCAACTTTCTGACTACACACTCCCATTTCAATACCTCATAACTTTCTACTCCGAAATCCAAAAGTTATGAACTATATATCGTTGGAAAGCTAAGAGAATGATATATAACTTTCATGAAGACAATTTTGTCTAATTCTGGCTAGATCAATATAGTTTATTTATTGAAATTTTAGAACACATTTTTTATTCCCTTTTCCTCTTTTCTCTCTACCGTCAATATATATATAAATCTTCTATGCATTGCAAAAGACTGATTCCAACAATCAAAACCATACATACAAAACTCCCAACTTAACCAATTTCTTCAGAACAATTTATCCAAGGCTTTTAAACATCTAGCAATTTTTATTCCCAACACAATGACAACTTAACAGAGAAGAAATTCTAAACATATACAAAAGAGAATTTTTGTAATTCTCACTGTCATTTCTCTAACAAAAATAGAGATTGTATATAACTTCAAATTACATATTAAAAACCATTTCAGTAGCATATTATAAAATATTTGAGAATGCTCATGCTTGATATGCTTCTAGAGTACCAAAAGTTTCTGAACTAACTTAATTATAAAATACTGAAATCTTGGAGTTGCTAAAGCTTTGCAAGGGTTGAGTAATGATCTACTTTTTCTTCACTTAAGGAGTGGAAAAATAATGGGGTGAGCTTCGACGCTTAGTGGCTAATACGTTTATAGCCAATGATAATGAACCACACACACAATCAAGTACATATATATATATATTGCATTTTAGATTTAGCAGATCACACTATCCACATCCCAAATTTTAAGAATTCACTTGGATAAGAACACATTATCATGCAAATCAGATCATATGTTTCATTTAATGATCACAAAATACCACTTAATGATGCTCCATATCCAACAAATCAAGATGCAATGCAAAAATATAATGGCTCGAGAGAATCCCATAAAATAGAATGGTGAAACCGAAGTTTACACCATGAATAGAATAAGTCCACTTTTCGGAGCTCATATGCCACAAGCGGGCAGCTAGGAGAAGGCTTTAAATCAATGTGCACATGACGAACAGAATGGTATCTCTCTTGCCCACATAAGCAGATTTTTGAAGCTTACATATTTCATATCATATTCATACTTTTATGCTTCTTAAATTTTCTGTTTTTCATTAACATCATAGCAGCAGAATTCTTACAAGGCTTACATGATATTAAATTCACAGAACATTTTTCTACATTCATAATGATTTAAGACAAACATTTATACACACAAAATCAAATAATATAGCCCATCATCATAAAACTATAAACATGTTACCCACTTATTTACTTATAATTCAAAAATCAAGTTTGTTCTTCTTCTTGCTCTTCATTTCGGGTTTCTTGGTTCCCTTCAAAAAAAATATTTCCAACCAATTAACATACACGAATAAAACTTCCAAAAGCTTTAAATATCCAAAAATGAGCTTAGACTTCATCTACTCTTGGTTTATCTAACCAGAAGAACTAAGATCTAGTTAAAGATTCATAAAAATCTAAGAACACAAATCTCTTGTTCCTTTTTCTTTCTCTCTTCATTTTCAGCACATAGCCTATCTTCTCTGCTTCCTTTTTTTATCAAAACAAGAAGAATAATTAAATGGTTACCTAAAACTAAGCGGAACCTTCTTCTTCAACTTCTTATCCCCTTTTTCTTTTTTTCCTTCTTCTCCTCTCTATGCTTTGGTTCTCCTTCTCTTTTTCTAGGTTCTCTTACGACTTTCTCTCTTTTTCTTTCTTAATATGCACGACTCTCTTCTCTTCTTTTCTTATTAGTTTAAGACCAACTTTTTTCTTTCCAAGTTTACCCTTCTTTATTAACCTAATTCCTTCTTCCTTATTAACCTAATTCCTTCTAACTCCTTAACTTAATTCTAACTCTTTCTTTTAATTCATGCAACCACATGAGATTCATAATATATCTAATTAAACTTTAAAAATTGCTAATTCATGAATTCTAACTTATATTCATGCTTGCTAACTTAATAAAATAAATTCTAAGAAAAATTCGGGGTCCAACATTTTTTGTTACAGTGCTGAAGATAAAAGGATGATAGATAAAAGAGATTTGTATGTAAGAGCTCCACGGTCAGAAACAAGATTTGGTTGTAAGGTAAGAATGAAAGTTAACAGTGTGCAAACTGGAAAATTTCAAGTGATTCAATTTGTGGAGAATCACAATCACTACCTTGCAATAAAACACATTTGCATAGAAGTCACAGAAAGATATTTTCAGCCTACAGTAATGCAAATTGAAATGGATAATGATGTGGGAATTCGACTGAAAGCATCCCATAATCTTATGGTGAGACAAACAGGTGGGAGAAATAATGTTGGCTTTATTCCTGAGGATTACAAGAATTATTTAAGATCTAAAAGAACAAGAGACATGAAAAGGGAGGTACAGGTGATGTGTTAGAATATTTGTATAAAATGCAGGTTGAAGATCCTAATTTCTTTTATGCCATTCAAGTGGATGAAGATGATTTGATAACTAACATATTTTGGTCTGACGCAAAGATGAGGAATGACTACTTAGACTTTGGTGATGTTGTTTGCTTCGATACTACTTACAAGAAGAATGGTGAGGGTCATCCACTTGCTTTGTTTGTCGATGTTAACCATCATAAGCAAACAACATTTTTTGGTGTTGCACTCCTATATGATGAGACTACTCTTATATTTGAGTGGTTGTTCGACACATTTGATAGAGCCATATCTGAGAAAAAACCTACAACTATTCTTACTGATCAGGATGCGGCGATCGCAAAGGCATTAGCTTCAAGATGGCCTAAAACTCATCATCAATTGTGTATTTGG
>JANIIA010076121.1:0-10244 GCA_027478495.1 Erythroxylum alaternifolium
GGACCTCAAAAACCAGATCTACTCATGCATATTGATATAGAAAAACAAAAACATGAAATGTAAGAAGTTTACATACCATTATGACAATCTCCTTCGTTCTTTAATCTTCTCCACGTTAGATTGTCGTAAACCATAAAGATTAACATAGACTGTCTTTAGTGAAAGTCCACAAGAAGATAGAAGGATGAAACCTTATTAGGAGAAAGTCCACAAGAAGATAGAAGGATGAAACCTCATTAGGAGATGACTATAATTATTTCTTTGTGCTAGCTTAAGACAAGAACTCTTGAGAGAGTTTAAGAGAAAAAGTGTGTATATAAGAAAAAGAACCTTTCTATTTATCATTTGTGTCTTACACAAGATGCACAAAAATCATCTCAATTTTCTGCATCTTTTGGCCTTCCATAACTCCCATCACTAATGGAAAGTTATAGAAAGTTAATGGTCATGACTAACATGAATTAATGGAAGTTATAGGAAGTTAATGACCATAAATAACATGCATTAATGGAAACCAACATCACTTGTTTCTAATCCATTCCATACAATGTTTTCTACCACGATCACATTGCGATACAACCTCGAAACACTCTCTCATATCTTAAATCACCATTCAAGACCATTTTACTCATCCATCGAATCTCCTATGTGTATGACCCATTAGGTTCCCAGTTATGTTGTTCATTTGAATTAACACTTAATTCGAGTGAGTCAAGAGCAGTATCTAGCAACACGTCATGACTTCCAATTGACCGGAGAGTCAGTGGTTTGACCACAAACCCTTCCATACACAATGTTGTTATACAATTTGTCCTTTCAACATCTATACCGCACTTAGTTTAAAGTATGATCAAAGTATCAACTCCTGTTAGACTGACTACATCACATCTAGTCCAAGTGGTATTAGATCTTATCCTAAGGATCTCATTACTTTATGTATCATTGAAGACTCTCTTTATGACACATATCTGCTATGACTAAAGACTCCTGAGTAATGACCTCGACAAGAGGCCATAGGTATCATCTCCTTCTATCAGGAGTGGTGAATCCTTTATCGACTACTCAATTACCTTTGAATACCTCAAGCTGCACCCAATCACCACCTATGAGTAACCCCTGAAAGGCATCGATGAATGGAGTCAAAACAAAGGATCAGTATTCAAGATATCCTTGAGTACCTCAAGTTAAAGGATATTTACACCATTGCTATGATGAGACTATCATTGACACTAGAATGGAATATTCATATTATTGTCTCATAGTAGGTCAATCCAATGTGTTACTACCCTTAGTAAGCATCCACATGTTATCTCTAAATAACTCATGTCTGCAGCTTATGAGATCTACTGCTTAATCTAATCAAGGAATATAACATACGCTAGTTTGTCCAAATTAATGATATCCCATCTCATTAATCCTATGACTAGGGAAAGTTTAGATACTAACATAATTACACATAATAGGAATCTCATTATCACGATCTCATCATGATTTCCTCCATGCTATATTTTGTATCAAGGACTTCATTAAATCAATTTGAGATCAACATCAAATTCATAAACGTATGACCATCGAAATAATGAAAATATCTTTATTAATCATAAAATGATTTGTACAATAAGTGCTAAAGGTGATTGCCTTTAGAGCACTTCTCTAACAATGATATCTCTTGGTGAAGAAGTGTTAATACCAATATATTCTTATATAGATGCAAATCCATATATTCTACAATGGTATGGTAAACTCTGTAAGATAGATAAAAGATGTTGCATAAGGGTGGAACATTATATAACATGACTTTGAGGGTCGCTCTAGAATTGATAAAGGAGATGACATGGATAACCAATAATGGTAGTTAGGAAGGGCAAAATCAAAAAGATCCACTGGGATCCACAATGTAGACTCTATGACTACAATGATAACTTAGATGGAGGTTATAGTGAGAAAACCAGACAACCTAAACTCTTTATCAAGAACAACTTAAGTTATGAGTTGTTAGTTTTATTAGGGGTGGAAATCAAGGAATTGAATATCAATTTATATATCCCATAGTTATACAAGTAGAGTAAGTTGACTTTATGGGAAATTTCCAAAGGTAGAACACACTTGATAGTAAAGGTGTATAATTTAGATGGACATATCTACCTAATTTATCCTAGAACAATTAACGAGCTCCAATACAGCCCTTGCTAGGTTTCAACAATCTATTTAAAAAAAAGAAGCATTCAAGTTTGGAAGATATGATGAAAGAATTCATGTAAGCTACTACTTCTTAATTCTATAATAATAAAGCTTGAATAAGGAATCTTAAAGTTCAAATTGGTCGACTAACTAAGAAAATTACCACAAGATACCTTGCTAGTGATATCGTGCCAAACCTTAGGAAACTTGTAAAGAATATTACCCTAAAGGAAAGTAGTTGATCAACACCAAGGAGGAAGTAGAGAGCAAAGTAAGGAAACCTCTAAGTGAATATAAGCTAATAATTCCTTTCGCTACTAGATTATTTCAAGTGATTAAGAAGGAAGAGATTAGTACTTAGGAAGAGTACAAAAAATAGTTAGAAGAAGAAGATCTAGAAGAGGAAGACCCTAAAGAGTAAATTGTATAGTCAAAATCAAATAAAGGAAATATTAAAGTCCTCTTAGATATTAGATAAACCAAAGATAGGTAATTGATAATGTTTTAATATTTCTTGCATAATTGGTGGTATTTACATTAATAAGACATTAGATGATATAGGAGCAAGTACTAATGTAATGGCTTATGTTATCTTAAAATATCAAATTAGATGAATCAAGACCCCCAAAGAGAGTGATGTATCTTACAAATAATTTAATAAAATGTCGTAGAGTTGCTAAGTAATATGTAATGGTGACAATTGATAGGTTCATATTCTTAACCAATTTTTATATTATAGATATTATAAGTAAAAAGAGAAGTCTTTAATCCTAGTTAGACCCTCCTTAACTAGAATAGGTGTAATAATTCATATTAGAGAAGGCGAATTGATACTTAAGATCAAAAATCAAGAACATGTATTCTACAATGATGACATGCCACTTATGCCTATTAAAGATTAGGTATAAGCTAATTATTTTAATATTTTGTAGGTAATCATCAAAGAAGAAGAAAAATGCCATGACAAGTAAGGATGAAGGTGAGAGTAAAGAAGAGGATCCAAATGAGAGATGATAACCCCATATAAGACACTTTTAGTGATGATGAAAAAGGTAGAAGCCTAATCACTTTGAAAAATAACAAGTTTGAGGAAAAATTTTGGCTAAAAGACTTATAAATAATCATCCATTAGGAGGCAACTCAACCACTATTTAATTTTTTTAGATACTGTTTTTATTTATTTTTTTGGTATTCTGTTTTGGATTTATCTTGTTTGTAATGATGAATTAGTTTATATCCCGCTTCTAATACTTGGTGTTTGGTCGATTTTATGTTTTTATGGTGTTTTTGTAGTTAAGAATGTAACCAAAGGCACGTTTGAGCTTAAAAAGAGGTTTTGAGCAAATTTGGGGATGAAATACTAAAGAAACAAATCAAAGGAGAGCCAAAAATAAGGTATACATGAAAATTATTTGTTTAATAGGGTATAGGACACGTGTATTCCACACTTTTATCACTAACCCATATATTAACCTAATTTTTCCATATTACCTTATGGCCCATTACATACTCGTGGCCTAGTTTATGTCATTAAATTAGTAAAGACAATGCATCCATAGCCTGAGAACATACTCGTACCTAGGTCATACTTTTAGGACTTGAAGACAATAGGACTCACACCTAGAGACACGCATATGTCCCTAAGGTCATACTTTTAGGACTTGAAGACAATAGGACTCACACCTAGAGACACGCATATGTCCCTAACCATAAAATTAGAAAACTTGTCTAAACAATTCCATGGTCTAGGTCATGCCTATATCCCAAATCATGTCCTTAAATTTGAAACCTAGAATTACCTATAGTCTATACCATAGTCATGTCATAAATCGTAACACTAGTTGTTTTATAAAAAACCCCTTATTGCCATAAAATACCCTACTTCGACCTCTCTCTTATTTTCTCTTAAATTATCTCAAATCATCCAACCATCCACTAACCAAATCTACTTCCTATGCAAAATGGGTCAAGTTTTTGACATTTTCTCGTCACTTTTCAAGAATATTCACCAAAATTTTCACTCTCAAACCTCAAATTTTTAGATTTTAAGGCTCCAAGACCCATCTTGTGGACTTTTTGTTTTTCACATCTCCCTTACCTACTTTTGCTTTAAAAAATAAAAACATGTCACAAAAATGAGTTCACAAGCTTCTATAAGCAATAGGATGAAGACTAGATCAATTCAAAGTGAAGTAACCAGTTTAGCCCAAACATGAGAGATAGATAACAATAAGTACCTAGTCTTCACCTTTGAGAAAAAATATTTCACAAAAGATATGTGTATCTCAAAACTCGACCTTTCAACTCTAATAATAGTATAGATTCAGATGCCTTAGATATGATAGGATTATCTTCGAAGGTAAGGGGACATACAAACAATCCAAGGTGGAGCATGATGTTGGATATTATTCAATCTATATATAAGGAGCTCACCCTTGAATTCTTTACTACTGTTAGTGTGAATTGGAATGATAGGTTGAATAAGAGGAATGCTATCAAATTTAGGCTAGGTGAAGAGTTGGTAGAGTTTTCATTTAATGACTTTGGAGTATATTGTAAATTTTATGCACCTAAGCGTGTAGAGTTAGAAGAGTATACCAATGCTTTGATTGAATTCTCAATAAGCTGAGTAACCACGTGCCTCGGGAATTTTAGAGACTAATTTCAAAAGCAATACCCATCAAGGAGTAAGAGTACTCATATGCTTTTACTGAACCTTAGATATTTGCATTAGGACATTACCTATGCCATAATTGGGGAGGAAGGAGAGCTTAAAGACTAAGAGTACTTATATCCTTTTATTGTTCTTTAGATATTTGCATAGAGTATTACCTATACCATTTTTCAAAGAAGTGAGAGAAATAGTATGGTGACCCTTACCAATATGTCCTATTTATAATGTATAGTCAAGCAACGACTTTGCAACTAGGTTATTATCTCGTCAAACATCTAAAGCCAATGAGAATCAAGAAGAAAGGTGCCCTTTGCAACGAATCTTACTTAATTAGGTTATAAAAGAAATTAAATAAATTTGAAACCCTTCCTAGCTTCATATTAGGTTGTCATATAGCTAACGTCAAATTACATATGTTAAGGTATATGAAATTACTGAAGAAAGTCAGAGGAGCCTATGCTTTGATCAGGAGAGAAAGAGAGAGGATAAAGTAGACACATAAGAGGAAGCAAATCCATATCATACAATAGAGGCACTTTCAATAAAAAACCATAGAGAGGTTCATCTTATGTTATAGTAGTTGTTGTAGGGGTAGATTAATAGGAACATCCTTGACCTTAAGATCGAGCTTCAAAGACATACCTCCATGCTATAGAGGATATATAATAAGTTGAAAAAGTAGGACTAATGTCCGTGATGGATGAAGCAACAACTTTTCACCTACCTTCAACATATGGAGTATCCCTAGTAGCCTCTACTATCACCATCAATGCTAAAGGAGGAGAACAATCATGATGACGAGTCTACTATAGTTTGAGCTTCAATTTTCTCTCCTCGTGATATCATGTACATGTTGACTTGTTTATTCCTTATATGCCTAAATTAAATGTTTAGTTTTTATTTTTTCATGTTTATTTACTTTAAATTAGTATTTTTTTAAGCCTAATTTAACATTAAGTTTCTTTTTAGTTTTATTTTTTTAATGTTTTAATCGTGTTTGTTTGTTAGGTGTAAATAATTTTTATATGATAATTACAATTCATATAAATAATTGACGATCAATACAGATAAGAGATTTTTTCTTTTTTCTTTTTTCTTTTTTCTTTTTTCTTTTTTTACTCTTTATATTTTCTTCTCTTGTATATCCAAAACATAGGGCATTCTTACATCTACTCTTCTTCTATTACTAATTACATATTCTTTTTATTATTTGTTTTATGGTTCTCCTTATCACGAGGAAGTCTTAAGACAAAAAACCTTACACAAAGTTGAAAAGAGTAAAGGAATACAACAAGAAATTTTAATAGAAGCATTAAACACAAAATAGAATATGTAATTATATCGTAAAAAAGGAAAACAATGGCGTATAAAATTCATATGTGCCTTTAATTTAATTGTTAAACGCTCGTGCAAATTATTTCAAAAGTTTAGTGCAAAAAGAATAAGAAAGCTTTAAGAATTAACAATGTTCAATAATTAGTTGATGCGTTTGTTAATGTATTCATTTTTAAAAATTCAATATTTATATATTTATATTATTGTTTATTAAAGATACTTGCCAACTTGTTTACTATAATGCCACTTGCCATAATTTAGTTTTATGTATTTAAGTTAAAGTATATTAATCTTGATTCAAAATAAAGCTTAATTGTCAAAAGTTGGAATACGAACAAAATTTCAGTGAAATTTCAATAAATATTATTACTAATTTTTAATTATTAGTTATCAAACTTAATGTATAATAATTATGTTGTATAATAACTATAATTTTAATATAAATTATCATATTCATATAATAATTATTTATTATTACTAATTAGAAGTAATAATAAATATAATTATTATATGAATATGATAATTAATATTAAAATTATAGTTATTATACAACATAATTATTGTACATTAAGTTTGATAAATAATGATTAAAATTATATTGCATATTATATTCAATATCGTAAATATAAACTTGTACTTGCTAAATTTATTTAGTACCACTTGTCGTCGTCGTCGTCATCATCATCATTATCACTCCCGGTATGAAATTTCGCAACAAAGTGGAATCTAGGGAAGTCTGAATATACGCAGTCTTACCCCTATGTAATAGAGAGGCTATTTTTGGTAGACCCTTATGTAGATGTGACAATAAAAGAGTGATGCAGGTTAAAGAGTAAATAATTGAAACTGGCATGCTAAAAGATTATGTAAATAAAATAAAAAATACATGAATAAAAAATGAAATATAACTAGAGAATATGGTTGATATGGTGTCCAGATTTGCTAGTACCTGATAAGCTACAAAGTCTGGCTCTTCTTGTCTCTAGTCGAGGTAGGAGTCCTTCCTCAGAAACCCTGTGAGTATGGCAGTCCTATAGTTTTAGACGGCCAGGCAGGATCCTTCTCCATACACCTGTCCTGAAAAGCCAAGTTGTAGGACAGATAGACTTGTTCATGACTTACAACTAGAAGAGATATATAGAACATTAGGTTGGACTTCCTACGTGGTAAATACGTTGAGCGCTTGTTAACGTAAACATCTCTTAATGACTTACTCAGCTATTTTGGTGAACTTTAAAGGGTATCTTTTACCCTTATCCGATCACGCCAGACTTTTCTATTTCTAACATTTTCCTTAGTAAGGGCCAACTCGGTCATATCGTTCTTAATTACCTCCCTCCAGTTCTTGTATGGCCTCCCTTTTCTCTTTAGGTTATTTGCTTACAGAGTCATGCCGGAGTATCAGAGTGCCTCCTGCGCACATGCCCAAATCACCTAAGCTTGGTCTCTCTCAACTTGTCAGCAATATTGGCCACCTGCAATCTATCTCTCATCACACGATTCTGGACCTTATCTCTTTTGGTAAGGTCACATATATACCGAAGCATACGCATTTCTGCCATATATACCGAAGCATACGCATTTCTGCCACCAATAACTATCTTGTATGGCTACGTTTGGCGGGCTAAAATTCTGTCCCATATAACATTGTTGGCCTAATCACCATTTTATAAAACTTCCCTTTGAGTTTTAAAGGAATCTTTTTATCACATAAGACCCCTGATGCGCTTCACCAGTGGATCTAGCCAGATCTGATACGATGGACTATATTGACATCGATATTACCATCTCTCTGAATAATGGACCCAAGGTATTTAAAACTCGATTTTTATGGTATGACGTTAGTACTAATTGTTACCACCACCTCATAGCCCATCTGGCTTCCCGAGAAGTTGCATTCTAAATGCTCCGTCTTAGTCTTGCTCATTATAAAACCTTTCTACTCTAATGTTTCTTGCCAACGTTCTAACTTGAAATTGACCCCCTCTTTAGTCTCATCCATCAAGACAATATCGTCAACAAATAACATACACCAAGGTACCTCTCCTTGGATATATTTGGTAAGTTCATCGAACGCTAATGCGAACAAAAAAGGGCTTAAGGCGGAGCCTTGGTGTAGTCCAACACTAATAGAAAACGCTTCCGTGTCATCTCTTATTGACTTTACGCTAGTCAATACTCCTTCATACATATCCCTAATTATGCGGATATAAGTCATAGGAATGTCCTTTGCCTCCAAACCCCTCCATAAGATTTCCCTAAGAACTTTGTCATACGCCTTCTCCAAATTAATAAAAACTATATGTAGATCCTGTTTTCATTCCCTGTAGCATTCTATTAGCCTACGGAGTAGATGTATTACTTCTGTCGTGGACCTACCAAGTATAAATACAAATTGGTAAAAGCAGCTCTTTGGACTCTCTTTTCAATTACCTTCTCCCACAACTTCATAGTGTGACTTAGTAACTTGATGCCTCTATAGTTGTGACACTATTAAATGTCCCCTTTGGCCTTGTATAATGGGATCAACCTACTCAATCTCCATTCATCCAACATTTTGACTGACTCGAGAATCACACTAAAAAGTTTAACTAACCACTCAATACCGACAACCCCTATTCACTTCCATACCTCTATAGGTATCTCATCCGGCCATATTGCCCTTCCGCTTCCCATCTCCCTCAAAACCTTTATAATTTCTCCCATTGTGACCTTTTCATATGGGGACCAGTTAAGAGAATGCTTCAACACGGAGGGTTCGCCTAAATCTTTGCTGACCAAGATGCCTTCGTTATACAGGCCATAAAAGTATCTCTTCCATCTACTCTTGATGGCATAGGCCTCCGTGAGTACCTGTCCTGCTTCATCTCTTATACAGCAGACTTGGTTGAAATCTTTCGTCTTGCGTGCCCTATCTCGTGCCAGCTTGAAATTTTTTTGTGTTTCCTTGAATGTATCCAAATCCCTGTATAAAGTCTCATGCCACTGAAATTGTCTTCTTTTCCTTCTGTTTTTCCAGTTTGTATCTTACTCTATTAGTTTCTAGCTCCGCCTCTGTTGTACTTGCTAAAAGATCTTTGTATCTTTACGTAGTGTTTGGTTCCTGTCCCTGTTAGTGGGGGCAGATCACAAAACAAACAAATCCTGTCATCTGAACTTGTTTGGTTATTGTCTCTCACTTTTTTGTCTTCAATCCCCAGATGACAGAGATAATAATTTTTGTCTCTCCTAAAACCGTAGGACAAGGGACATTATTTCTCTGTCTACGATGCGTTAGGTGCACACCGTTGTGCGGCTCGCCTCGTCTCCCTCAACCGTGGCATCACTCGTGTTCCGTTGTCGACCCATAACCCCATCACGCGCACGTTGTCTCTCGCACACTGCCCTTTTTCTCCAACACCGTCGTCTCGAGGTTTGTCTGGTTGCAAAATGGAATGAGTTTGTGTTCTTCTTCTCTGTTTCTTGTTGGGGTCGGAAATGCATTATGTTTGTGAGAGGAATGGAAACGTTGGGTCTGTTGGGATTGTACAAAGCTTTTAGCTTCTATTCTTCGTGCATTTTCTCTCTCTGCTCAGAGTCACAAATAGTGAGAGAGAGAGTAGACAGCTAAGAGCTTTAGATCTGAAGCCAACAGATACCCAGCATATAGCCTTCGTCTGTTAGTCGATCTGGGTAAGTTTCTTCCTGTTGCTGTACTTGTACATTGCAGTTCTTCTTTTGCGGTTCATGCTTGGTAGAAAATGCAGCTTTCTTGATCTTGCTCTCGATGTTTCTGGTAAATGGGTTGTGGTTGTGATTCGTTTTAGTAACGGGAGGGATGTCTTTCGTTGTCTAAGTAGCTAAAGGATGTTCTTGTTCTGCTGATGGTGGATCAGTGTTGGTGCAATTTGCTTGAAATGGGGACTTTAGTTTATTTGTTCAAAGCTTGAAACATTGAGAGGATTTTATCTTAGGGGTTCAATGAGTGCGGTTAGTTCCAATCTTGTTCGTGATTGATATGGATTTAATGAGTAATGAAATGTTTGTAATGATTTAGCTTTTTATGCTAATTTTT
>JANIIA010076152.1:0-10244 GCA_027478495.1 Erythroxylum alaternifolium
GAGGTGTTTTCCTAATTTCTCATGCGTACCCATTTCAATAATTCAACCCGTTATATAGAAATGAGATGTTACAATTAATGCTTTACACATATCAATATCTTAATGGTTGTCTCTAATGACTAATTATCCATTTAGCAAATGATGCTTAACCCCTAAGAAAGTCTTTAATTGGTTATTAGGTATGACTCACTAATCTACTCACATCATTACACACAAGAAGACCAAATTGTCCCTTTAATGAGTTTAAGTCACCAACTAATCGAACTACATTCCGAAAAAAATTCCACAATCGTCTTAACATCAAATTGACTATGAAATTTTCTAATTAAGATCAATACTTATTGATTGTATGTTTTAAAATTTTTTGAATGGGTTTAAAATCATTAATATCAATTACTTTCAAAAGGACATTTTAGTCCTAAACTTTCAGAACTCCTAAAATCCATCTTATCATACTTTTTTTTGATCCATTTCGTTATCATTTAACTCTAAAATTTATTCTGGATATTTTTCATTATTTCAAAGTTAAGTTCCGTAAAAATTTACTATTCATCATAAAATACTATTCACCGAAAATAAAAAATTTTATTTTATGAAAGGAAAGGTTTGAGGTTTTACAACATCTTATTAGTTTCATGTTATATCATCACATCATACTAATATATACAGGAATTTACATATTTACAATGTATAGAAATGTTGTAATGTAAATTTAACTTTTATGCATAGGTTAAAAGATATAAATCACCTATAGTTAAAGAAAAATTTGAAAATTTACTTAATTTTTAAAAAATTGAGAATTTTTCGTAATTTTAATTTTCTAAAAAACTCTTTCTAAATTTTTAAATTTTTTGAGGATTTTTTAATTTTTAGTTTTCTAAAAAACTATTTTCTTAAATTTCAATTAAAAATACTAACAAAACATCAATGGAGTGAACAATACATTTGTAATAATCAAATATCATTTATACGATGATTCAACTTAATTCTTAAGCTCATACTGAACTAATTAAATTTAATACAAACTAATAATTTATTATCATATCTTAATTTGAATTTAATTAGTTTAGATCTAATATTTATATCATGCATATTTTATTGTTATTTTTAAATAAAATCCAAGAAAAGAAATTTTATGAAAACTAAAAATTAAAAATTTTCAAGATTAGATAATTTTTTTAATTTTCTTAAAACAAAGAAGATGTATATATCTTCGATTAGATGATATCACATGTATTTAACTTTTAAAGTTTGTGTATATTTTGGATATAATCCAGATGGTTTTCTTGTATAATGTATTTTTAAATGAATATCTAATATTTTAAAAACTAAACCAAAGCGGACTAATTTGACCAAAAAAATTTGAGCCAATTGATTATTCAATTTAATTTAATTTAATAACCTATTTATATAAAAATTGACTTATTTATTAATTAACCAACTATCCTAGCTTCTACTCGTTACCATCTTCTCTTCTAAGTTCTCGTCATTTCCTTTTCGAAACCGCTAGTCCCACACAACTCAGCAGAAGCAAATACATTGTCATCATTATCAAAAAGTCACCTCATTTTGCGACAGAAATGGAAGGAAGGGACTGAGTGTCAGGGACGCCATCTGTCAAGTGAGGGATATTAAAGCTCCTCCTGAAATTCCTCCTGTACTTTTCCTTCCAACTTGGGTTGATAAATTCAATCGTCGTACTCTCGCTTCGACCCTTTGCAAAAACATAACAACCTTTCACACGGGAACTAGGACAAGCAAAGCCAAGGGACCGCCGGTGCTATAGAAGAAAAGCATGCTTAAGGCAACCAACGAAGAGAATGGCGGACGGCAAGAGAGTGCCCATGAAACATTGGTGCTTTTCTTCTTCCTTTCGGTCTCTTTACCGGTGAGTAAGACAAAGTGTGTTTCTCGTAGACTAAGGAAATCGAGGAATAGGAAGAAGAGTGATTTGAAACGAGAAACGTAGTCTTTTACTTCGCTCATACTATCAAGTATGACTGACTTTTTTTCCTTTTCCTTTTTCTTAACTCATGTCTTCAAATTTAATTACCGTAAAATATGCCACATTTTTATTTGGTTTTATCTAGTTAAATTTATTTCTATGATTTTAATTACTAAAAATGTTATACTATTAAAAATTATAGAAAATAATTTTTATTAACTATCTTTTGATTTATTTTAATATTAATTATCACATAATTCATTTTATATTTATCTGATTTTATTTCAATAATAATTTATATTAAACAATTTACTAAAAGTTTTATTCTCTTGATGTTCATACGAGAAATGCAAATGTTCCATGCAAAAATGGTAAAACTAATGCTTAAAAGTTAAACTGGATTAATCAGTTCAATCAAAAGTGTTAGATTCGATTTATTATTAGTTAGTGCATTATTTTTTAATAAAATATTTATTTTTATAATTTTTACTTTTTACCGATTTTACAACAGTGAATTTTTATACATTAAACATTTCTTTTAAGTGCTCATCGTCGCGAAACAATGTATATGCCACACTTCTCAACTTAAACAGCATTCAGTCCTTTATTGTATTACAATTTATCGTCGGAAGAAGACAGAGTGAGGGTGGGTGCAAATAAATGTTTTTCATTTTTTTATATACTATCACATATTTAGTTGAGTTTTAACTAATAGAATAAGAAACTCTTAAAATTTTTAATATCGTGTTTTATAAGTTATGAAAATAATAAGAATAATATGAACGATAAGTAATAAATTCATAAAAAGGCATTTTTAGTATATATTTCAATTTTTACATACGTCTTTAATTTAAATACAATATCTTGTGGTTATTTTATCACTATAAGTAACTTGTTCTGTTTTCCTGTTCCATAAATCATAAGAAACTTCTCCTATTTATTATTTTCTTTGTCTTATTCATATATTTTTACCGTAGCATATTTATTTTTATCTGGTTAAATCTATCTTTTGCATATTATTTATAACTATTCTAATATTTTAAATTTAATAACATAGTACAATCATTAATTATGTTTTATCATCACTGGTTTATATAAACTTGTGTATTAAAATCTTTTAGGAGATATTTTAAATTAACCCGTGGGTCATGACTATCATCCTTGGAGCTTCAATAATAGCCCTTGTGCCTAATCTTGAATATTTTCTCAACGCTGGTGTATAAAGATGCAATCTTGGAAATGATTATTGTTAGTTTCATTTACATCATGATATGAATAAGCTTCCCCATAATTGCAAAAATCTTCAAGAGCGATCCTTGAGCAATCTTGCAACCAGCTACATGCTTAAAAGTCACTGAGGAAGCTCCCAAGTATACACTTTTTTCACACGGCATACATTTGTACACAGGCTTCGCAACTCTGCCACCTTAGCTCCTTGCATGTCTACGCGCTCTCTCCATACCCATCCCACGTTTCCAATCCCATTCACTTCTTATAAAAACATACCAGACGCCCGCACACATGCGCAATAACAAAACCAAATCACTGGACAAGTCCATCTAGTCAATTTCAATGGCATCCAGCGATCAGCCACCACCTCCGGAACAGCGCGACAAGGAGTCACTCCCACCAGGAAAGACCATGTCTCTGGCACAACAGATGTTTGACAAAGTTGCTCAGATGATGCAGTCTCTGAAACCTGTGAAGCAATTTAGTCAACGTGTATGCACTTTCGCTATCTATAGCCATGACATGACTCGCCAGATCGAGACTCACCACTATGTCACCAGGATCAACCAGGACTTTCTTCAGTGTGCCGTTTATGATAAGAATGACTCCCATGCCCGTCTTATTGGTAGATCTAATCACTCTGTCCTGTAATTTTGTAGTTGCTCTTGCACATACATGAAGATAAACAATTTCACATGCTTTCAGCGATTGTTATTGAAGTTTATTTTATGAACATTTTTCAGATAATTATTAGTATTAGGTATCATCTTCTTAATGACTTTTAGAGTTCAAAAACTATAGGAAATTTGATAGGCCCGATACAAGGGGAGTGTATGAGAGAGAGCATTGTTAAGCTTAAAATAGGATGCCCATTTTCCAAAATAGTTTGGCTCCTTTTAGGCTTATAAAAGATTTTCCCACTCCAACACTCCCCCTCAAGTCCAACTGGCCTTGGCCTAGTTGTGACTTGCCTTCAATTTTTTCTTCTTCTTCTTGTGCTTCTTGGGCATTTTTTTGACCTTTTTGTGCCTAAGTTTGTGTTCACTTGGAGTCTCAGAGGCCACAGGTCTATATTTGGGCTTGTACTCTTGTTAAATCTCAGAGGCCACAGGTCGATGATGCCTGGGTCTTCCTCACTGAGTCTCTTCATTGGGCTTTAGGTCTTGGGCTGCAGGACTTGTTTGGTCTATAATGCTTAGGTCTTCCTCTCTGAGCCTTCTTCATTGGACTTCAGGTATTGGGCCACAGGACTTGTTGTAATTTATCAAGCTCAATCTGCCAGGATTCCAAGGATCTTGATAGGCCGAAACTAAGCCATTGGACTTTAATACCATATGACTTTTTCAACAATTAATCTTCCGGTTCCTATTCTATCAGAAGATAATTATGAAGACTGGCATAGTTAAATGCGGACATTTCTCCAAGAACAAGACTTATGGGAAATCGTCCAAGAAGGATTTGATGTGCCAGAAGCTCAGGACAACTTGTCCGCGGCAGAGCGTCGAAAATTGAATGAGGACCAGCAAAAAAATTCTATCGCTCTATGCTTCCTACAGCAGGCCGTGATGAAGGCAATTTTTTCAAGAATATGAGGAGTCACGTGAGCAAAAGAAGTGTGGTATAAACTAGAGCAAGAATTTCGTGGAGATATAAAGGTACGCATTGTGATCCTCTAATCTCTAAAGAAGCAATATGCAAATATTAAAATGAAGGATTTGAGACCATTAAGAATTTTTATACTAGAATTATGGCGTTAGTAACTGAGATGAAAGCCTATGGAGAAGACATTACTGACCAAAAAATGGTCGAAAAAATCTTGATTAGTCTACCACCTAAGCTCGATCCTAAAGTGTCGACCATTGAAGACACGAAGGATCTTTCGACACTAACTATAACAAAATTAATCAGTTCACTAAACGCATACGAGTAAAGACTGGTGAGTCGTGAAGAAGACTCTGTCGAAAATGCTTTCCAATCTAAGCTCCAAATAAGGTCTCAGAATCAAAGTAAAGGAGGACGGTATGATACCAAAAAAATAAGGGCCAAAGAAAATTCTAGCAGTTTAGAAACTAGAACAGGGAAAAATAAATCCTATCCTCCTTGTGGTATATGCAAAAAATCAAACCACCTAGAGAAGGATTGTTGATTTCAAAGGAAATCCAAATGTCAGCATTGCAAAAGATTTGAGCACAACGAAAATGACTATAGGTCGAAAGTTAGTCATCGAGCCAACTTCTCCGAACAAGTAGAAAGAGAGGATAATCTCTTATATGCTTCTAAAGAGCCGGTTGAGAAAAGGGAGGAGACATGGTACATTTACTCTGGCCACAGTAATCACATGACCGAAAATAAGGAAATATTCCATGGCATAAATGAAGGTGTTAATTCTCATATTCAACTAGGTGATGGCACAATAGTCGAGGTCAATTGCAAGGGCACCATTATCATTAATACAAACAAAGGTCCAAGATTCATCCGTGACGTTCTCTTAGTGTCGAATCTTACACAAAATCTTTTGAGCATCGATCAAATGATGGACCGAGGCTACGCCTTCACTTCGAAGGAAACTCATGCACAATATATGACAAGAGAAATAAAAATATTTAGATTGCAAGGACAAAAATGAAAAACAGAAGTTTTTCGATCAAGTGGAGCCACATTGTCGAGATTGCCTTAAAAACTCAAGAAGATGATTCATGGCTTTGGCACATAAGGCTTGGCCACTTCCACTTCCACGGGTTACGTCTACTACACCAGAAGAACATGATGTGAGATATGCCCAGCATTACTGAAATTAATAGTCCGTGTGAAGGTTGCTTACTTGGTAAGCAACACAAGCAACCATTTCCATCCGGGAAATCATGGCGAGCAAAAAACCTCTAGAGCTTGTACATACAAATGTGTGCGGGACTATAAGGACTCTATCTCTAAGCAATAATAAATACTTCATCCTATTCATTGACGACTTCATAAGGATGGCATATCCAAGAAAAGTTAGAAGTCTTCGGGATTTTCAAAAAATTCAAGAACTTGGTGGAGACGCAAAGCGACAAGAGCATCAAAGTCCTCAAAAGTGATAGAGGAACAGAATACACATCCAAGGAGTTCACCAAGTTTTGTGAAGACGAAGGAGTGGAGCACTAACTAAGCATTGGGTATGCGCCAGAACAAAATGGAGTATCAGAAAGGAAAAATAGGACAGTTATGGAAATGGCTCGTTCATTACTCAAGGAGAAAATTTTGCCAAATACCTTCTGGGCGGAAGCAGTATACACAATGGTATACCTATTAAATTGTTGTCCAATTAAGGCAGTAGAGAACAAAACACCGATTGAAGCCTGAAGTGGATGCAAGCCATCAGCAAAACATTTGAAAGTCTTTGGATGCCTATGTTTCGTCCACGTTCCAGCAGCGAAGAGAAGCAAACTAGATGACAAAGCAGAAAAAGTTATTTTCTTAGGTTGTAGCACTCAATCTAAAGGATATAGAGTGTATAACCTACAAAAAAAGAAATTAAATATTAGTCGAGACGTCGAATCCGATGAGAATGATTCATGGAACTGGGAAGAAGATAAAGCAGAGAAAGACAGCATTAAAGTTCCCCAATTACAGATAAGAGATCAAACATAAGCAACATTTCAAAAGGAGTTTGGAGAACCAGAAGCATCAACATCAACTAAAGAGTCACCTCTTAGGAGAACGAGACCTTTGCAAGAGATATATGAAACATGCAACTTTGCAATGATCGAGCTTGAAAGCTATGAAGTAGCTGCTAAGCATAAAGTCTGGCAAGATGCAATTGAAGAAGAAATCAAGATGTTAAAGAAAAATGACACGTGGGAGCTAGCAGATCGACTAGAAAATAAGGACGTCATCAGAGTTAAATGGGTATACAAGACAAGGCTTAACCTAGATGGCTCCATTCAAAAGCACAAGGCTAACTAGTTGCAAAAGGATATGCACAAATTCCTGGTATAGACTGCACAGAAACATTTTCTCCAGTAGCTCAGCTTGACATAATAAGAGCACTTGTAGCACTGGCAGCATAAAAGAAATGGAAGATCTATCAACTAGATGTGAAGTCAGCATTCCTGAATGGAGTATTAGAAGAAGAAATATAGGTTGAACAACCAAAGGGGTTCATCATAAAAGTTCAAGAAGCTAAGGTACTCAAACTAAAGAAAGCCCTATATAGACTTAAGCAAGCCCCACGAGCATGGTATAGCTGCATTAACGGGTACTTTATGGATCAAGGATTCAAGAGGAGTCATAGTGAACCAACTATATATATTAAGACCCAAGATCACCAAGATACTCTCATCATATTTCTATATGTAGATGATCTTATCTGTATAAGAGATAACGAGAAAATGGTAGAGGATTTCAAAGAAGATATGAAGAGGACACTTGAAATGAGTGACTTGGGGAAAATGAACTACTTCCTTAGCATTGAGGTTAACCAGACAGAAGATGGTATATTCATCTCACAGAAGAAATACACAAAAAATTTTCTGAAGAGATACAAGATGGATCACTCCAAGATTGTTGCAACACCACTTGCAATGAACGAGAAGTTCAAGAAAGAAGATGGTTCAGACAAAGTAGATGCCTCAACATACAGAAGTTTGATAGGAAGCCTACTCTACCTAACAGCTATCAGATCGGACATCATATATGCTACAAGCCTAATATTGAGGTTCATGTAAAGTCCAAGGCAGGTACACTATGGAGCCGCAAAAAGAATTCTAAGGTACCTGCAAGGCACAACCAACTACAGAATATGGTACAAGTCGACTAATGACTCAAGACTAGTTGACTACATAGATAGAGACTGGGCTAGTTCAGTAGACAACATGAAGACCACATCCGGGTATGCATTTACACTTGGCTCAGGATATTTCTTATAGTTTTGAAAAAGCAAGACAAAGTCACATAATCATCAGCAAAAGTTGAATATATTGTGGCAGTAGCAACAACTAATCAGGCAATTTGGTTACGAAGAATATTAGAAGATATAGGAGAACAACAGAAAGAGCCAATAGAAATATTCTGTGACAACAAGTCAGCTATTGCTTTGGCGAAAAATCCGGTATACCATAGCAAGTCAAAGCACATAGCAATCAAATATTATTTCCTAAGAGAAGTTATAGTAAGAAAGGAGATCAAGTTAAACTACTGCAATACAGAAAAGCAAGTAGCAGACATCTTTACAAAAGCACTACCACGAGCCAAGCTCGAGTTTCTACGAGAAGCACTTGGAGTCACACAAATGAGCATTAAGAAGGAGTGATAAAATATAATGCTCATTTTATAAAATTCTAGAATAAATATATTTATAATAATCTAAATAAATTCTAAAATGATTTATAATATAGAGAAAAAATAAAGAAATCTCTAGATAATGTCATGTAGCCTAAAAACTAGAAAAATCTAGAATACTTTGTGATGAAGAAACTGACTTTGTATGTCAATGTAATATGCCTATATATATGCTTGTAAGGTTTTATTTTCGTGTATTTAATAAAGACAATCCCAACTTCCCAGATACTATACTCCTATCCTATAACCAACATCTACCTACCTTTTTTCCTGAAACTACAAACTCTTACGTGACTCCCAAATCTTTCCATTAGATATTCCATAATTAATTTCTTCCCTTTATAATAAGCCAACCAAAACCTTCAATTTACTTCACCAAATCACTTAACCGTACATTGTTATTTCCACATTAAATTAAGTGGGTGGCCCACTAACCTAGTGTTTTAATTTATTATCCATTTATAAAAGTTTGACCAGTTAAAGGAATGCTCAAAATAATAACAATTGTTGGAAGGCTATGTACCTTTTGATGTAGTGGGTACATTTAGAAACTCAATAGTTATCTCTCTTGGCCCTCTTCTCTTATCTATAAAAGAAGATACATAACCCCTTCTAACGGCTCTCTTCCATCACTTGAAAGACATATTATTTATGTATCACTTTGGATAACGAGAAGAAGAGATAAAAAATTTAAGGTTTACAAATTAAAGGGGATTCGTCATTTTAATATGGCTGCATGTTCATCAGATGGTATGTTAAAATTTGTGAATTTATGATGGTTTGTATGCAATTGTTACTGGGTTCTTGTGTTACTTTCTGCATGAATTTTCTAACATTTGGTATAAGAGTCTGTGTTGTTTGTATTGTTTGTGGTATTTTCTGTCATATGCTACACACTTCTGGTTTTGATCTGTTCTTCTATTCTCATGCATCTCCGTAAAAGGTTTTCGGTATTTTCATGGCATGTTGTTTTATGTACTGAATGGCATAATTTGAACTTGATCTTGTTGTGATTTGTATGAAAATATATGTGTTTGCTATGTGGTGGTTATACAGAGCCTGCATTGTTTATAACGTCTGCGTCATATTGTTTTCGGTAATATAATGGCATAATGATTTGCACATATTTCGTACTCTTCCGAAAACATTTGTCGTTGAATACCAGTAGGTTGAGAGATGTTATTGTTATGTATACTTACCGTTGTTGAACAGAGATCTCTTACCTTTCTGTCAATGTTATCATATTTTGGCATGAAATTCATGTTTTCTATATCTACGCCTGTCAAATAACTGTTTCTTGTTAAGAATAAGCAACTATAGATGTAGATATAGAAACAAAGTCATCGTGATTTTTCAGGCATCAACATTAAAGACGTTTCGGGAAACTTGTATGTTGGGAAGGTAGGTTAATGGGTTTAGGATTTGGGATAGATTGTTGTTTGTAAGACACCCATTAAAGAATCCATTAAAGTATTTAAAAAAAAAGAATGAAAACTAGACGGGCATTTGAAGGAAGAAGACGTCTGGGCAACGTTTGGCGTGTGGACTACACGTGCCAAATGTCTGCCAACTGCAGCGTCTGGCGTGTGTGCACAGGTCTGCACGCGCCAAACAAGGCCCTTGGGCCCAATATGCATTTTGGGCTAGTTTTGGGCTATTGTTTTATAATATTAGACAATTTATAAATGTAAGGTTTATTAATTTAGATAGTTACCAAAGTGACCTAAATTAGTAAATCTTATATTGATTA
>JANIIA010076163.1:0-10243 GCA_027478495.1 Erythroxylum alaternifolium
TGAGAGAATTGAATATGAGACTGAGAAGATTGATATAAATACTGAAAGACTATGATTGTACAAATGGGAAATTCCAAATAAGGCTAAGTGTTATATCAAATACATTAAGTAGAAATTTGATATTGAGGTTACCAGAACTAGAGCAAAAAGAAGCATAGAATGTGGAGTTGAATTTTAGGCAAATCCAGTGCTATTTTCTATGAAATTGAAGATTAGTTTCACATGAAAGGATAAACCAAGCCTAATTTGAGGATTCAGAGATTGTGAATCTTGTTGAGAGATTGAAAATAGACCTGAATTTTAAGTTTCAATAGGAAGAATGATACATGGTGATTGAAATATGAAGTATGTGAAATCAATAAAGATGATTGAGCAAAGAGATTGCTAGAAAAGTAAAAACGATAACGTAAGTTTTACATCCTAGTAGGAATACGTCGAAAAATCTTTTAGCAACTAAGAATGTTAAATCAAGTGAGTGAGTGTTTAATTTGCCGGCGATCTTAACTGTCAGAAATATGCTTAAGGCATATAGTTTGAAGTTCATAGGAATATGAGACCCATGTATAGTTATATTTAACCTTAAGCATCGCAATCACTATCCTAGTGATGTTATTTGAATACTGTATAAGGAGTTAGATGATAGAAAGATTCATCGCTTTTTATTATGATGAGTAAGGCCTACAAATTGTTGAAGGCCAGAATAGGAGATGTTATTTGACAAAGGAAATTGATCAATATAAGAACTTAAGAAATTCGAGATAGAAGGATCAACGTCAAAGGCATAGATTACGGTAAGAATAGGCATAAGAGTTAAGTGTATTGACACTACACTGGTATGAATCATCAAGCGAAAGATAAATTACCTCTGAGACTATCACCATGCCAAGGTGTGATAAGGCTCAAAAGAAGGGTTAGTTAAGCCCGACATGAATAAGCTCGTATGAAATAGTTATAAGAAGTGCTACTGGTGAAAGATGTCTTAAATTTGTAATGTGATATATGTAAGTATGTTAAGAATGATATGATATCAGTGTTATTGACACAAGAAGTGGAAAATGGAGAGTAGTCTGAAGTATATTGAGGAAAACAGATAGGATAGTGTGATATCTGAACAAGTTATGGAGGGATTGATTGAATCCGTTAACTAGGGTCATTTGAAAGAAATTATTTGAGTAATGGAGTAAAGTGGAAAACGAGGGAGTACAAGAGGAAGCAAACCCCTGCTCCTAGATCAGTCAGGTATGAATTTCGAGGACGAAATTCTTTTAAGAGGGGGAGAAATGTTGGCCCCCTAATTTTTTCTTTATAAATAAGTACGATTTACATAAATTATAAGATCTTTATGAAAGTTATGGAGTTAATTATTGTTTTGATATTAGAAAGATTATATGATATGGGTTGATTGAATTAAAATGTTAAGGTTTTAAGGATGTTCAAGGGTGCTTTTGGCAAGACAATTAAAGATAAAGAATATAAGACAAATAATGAAGGGTAAAATGGACATTGTGCAATCATTAAGGGTATAAAAGGGGAGAAGATTTGTTGTCTTGTATGGGAGAAGAAGTTAATTCGTGGATGAGAAAAGAGAGAAGAGAGAGAGAAAGAAGAGAAAACAAGCTAGAGTTTCAATTTTCTAAGCCTTCAAGAGAGATTTTGAGGTTGTTCAAGAAGGGAAAAAGGTAAAGGAAGAGAAAAGCTTCCATTTGAGCAAGGATCTCTTTACTTGGTGAAGAATCAAGGAAATCAAGAATGACAAAAGAACCAAGGGATCAAGAGAGGTAAGAGGAACAAGAGAAGAAGCATTTTTTAGCAAGTTTCTAAGCAAGGAAATCAAGGTGGCTACATGTTTATAGTAGAGTAAGTAAGCCACTATTGCTTTTCCCTAAATCAAAGACGTTTACTGATTTCAATTGCATCATAAGTGCTACATTCATTGTTCTTGAATGATTTGTGAAATCTGCTACATGAATTGTGTGATGATTTATAAAAAGACTTTGCAAGTGATTTATGAAAAGATACATGATTATGAAATCATGCTTTCAAGAATGATTTTTAAGATATTCATATATCAAGTATATGAAAAGCAAACTTTCAAAAAAGTGCCATTTTGGGAAATAAGTTTACAAGTCAAGAATTATGTGTTATGTGGGTTTGGTTTGGTCCCTTAATTATGTCAAGAGTACTTTAACAAAAGGCTTCTCCTGCCTGCCTGCTAGTGGCATGGAGCTCCTTCATGAACTCCCATAAGTTCACGGCTACACAAGACCATTAAGTGGGATTGCGATAGTACGTTATGTTCACGGCTACACAGGACCATTATGAGAAATGTGTAGTACGTTATGTTTTGGACCTACCCAAACCATTTTGATGTGCTTATGTGGTCATGTATGTTAACAAGTTTGATGCATTCAGGTTTTGTAACTTGTGGATTTTGGCTGAAAGCTTAACAAACATGTGTTTTACAAGCTCAATGAAAATTTTCGATGACAAGTAAAATGGTTTCAAAAGTTTTGCCTATCCTCTTATTATAAACTGTTACCCACGAGCTTTCAAGCTCACCCCCTCTTTACCCCATCTTCAGGTGATAGCTAAGAGATCAAGTGATCAAGAGCCAAAGGGAAATTCTCCAAATTTGCTCAATTTGTATTTTTGAGTTGATTTTAGGAAAGAAATAAGTTTATTTGTTCAAGACCCTTTTTTAATTTGAGACTTTGAGATGATGTTGTAATGTGGCTTAGAATGCCATCAAAGACTTGTACAAACCTTATTCTTCTGCTGTTAAGGAAATTTGAATTATGAATGGATGATATTGAGATGATTTTCAGCTTGAACAGATGGTTTGAGCATAAATTATGGATTTATATACATACATATACACAAGTATGCCTAAGTGGGATTCATGGGAAGGCAAGACAGGAATTATGATTGATCAAAATGTAGTTAGATGTGATGAGACAAATAAATTGAGATTTGAGAGTTTAATGAAGTCACTTTGGTAATATAATAGTTAAGCTTAGGATATTCCAAGCTTGCGAAATGCAAAATTTCAAGCCTTCCATAGGGTAAAATTTATATTATGACTTAAGGGAAGAATCTGGATTGATCTAGGCTGAATTGGACCAAGTTGTTTTCTAAAAAATTGTAGGTCTTTCCTTTAGTTTTCTAACTATATATAGTATGAAATTTTTAGACCTTTGCATCGAGAGTTATGGTCCTTAGAAATTGAAGTGCTCAGGAGGGTAAAGACGTATCGTCTGTGATGACGTCATTTTCTTCTGTAAGGTTGCATCGTCTGTAAAGATGCATCTTCTATAAAAATGTATCATCTGTAAAGACAAATCATCTATGATGATGTCACTTTATCTGTGATGACGAGATTTCGTCTATAAAGATGCATCTTCTGTAAAAATGTATTGTCTGTAAAGACAAATCATCTGTGATGATGTCACCTTATCTGTGATGACGTCATTTCGTCTGTAAAAATACATCGTATGTAAAGATACATCTTCTTTAAAAATATATCATCTGTGATGACGTCACTTCGCCTGTGATGACGTCATAGGGTCTTAAGCGTTGCATCGTCTTAAGTTGACTTTTATTCTTCTTAAGTTGACTCTGCTTTCTCTTAAGACTTTGCTTCGTCTGCTTTTTGATTCGTCTGTCTTTTGTTTTATCTACTGTTTGTTTCGTCTAGTTTCTACTTATATGACCGAAACTTCTTCTATAGAGTTCCATTTGAGATAGTTCTTGCTTCAAATTAAACTTGAGTATTGGAGCTACAATTGTGTCGAAGAATTCATACTTCATCTTTCTTTTGTTTTGTCTGTCTTTTGTTTCGTCTGCTTTTTCACTTTGTCTGTGATGACTTCACATTGTCTATGATGGCATCATATCTTCTTAAGTTGGCTTTTCTTTATCTTAAGTTGACCATCTGAATCGTCTGCTTTCTGTTTCTTTTGCTTTTTGTTTCGTTTATTTTTGACGAACTTCGTCTACTTTTTGCTTCGTCTATTTTCTGACGAACTTTATCTACTTTTTGCTTCGTCTACTTTCTGCTTCTTCTACTTTTTGTTTCGTCTGCTTTTTGTTTCATCTATCTTTCGCTTCATCTATTTCTCACTTCGTTTATCTTTTGTTTCGTCTACATTGCTTCGTTTGCCCTTTTGTTTCGTCTGCTTTTAATTGGTTTCGTCTAATCCTATCATCTAGTCCATTTTTAACCCTTTAGACGATTAAATTTGTCTTCAAGTTCTTCATGAAAGTTGTAGATATTGAAGCCCTCTTTTAGATAATCTAAAGAACACTTTGATTCGACATCTGTCAAAAGAGTTATGCCTTTTGTCCCGAGATAGGTTCAATAAGATTGAGATCAAAATCCTATCTAATTCTCTCAGCCATAACTTCATTATCTGACCTCCAAATGATCTGAAGGAATAGAATTTTTAACTAAGCCTCTAAGATGCTCAATATCTGGATGAAATTTGAGCATAGAATATTTGCTTCAGTATTAAGAAGATTTAAAGTACTGAACTTATTCCAATGAGGTTTCCTTAACCATCATCGAATCCTCTTCTTGTTTTGTTACCATAACTGTGTTGGACCACGATTCCGGAGCCCAACATTCCTTATCATAGGACATGAACTTGTGCTTGTTACATGTAAGATTATGCCCATTTAACCCTCACTAGTCATCCTCTGTTCATTCTCATTTCTTAATACCGTAGTATCAGGCTTTATCTTCTAAATCCTCATTAATTTACATTGCTTGTGTTCTGAAAAACCAAATATCCTTATTGTTTTTACGTCTATTGGTTTGTGATTTCTAGAATTATGATTGCCCATATACATTTGGAAATTGTCTCCTGTGTGTGTATATCGATTAAACACCAAAATATGGAAAATTTGTTTTTCTCTATGTGTTACGCATTTTTTGGGTTTACTGTCTTGTGTTGTTCTTCATCTGGATTGTCTCTTCTTTAGCTTGCGATTTCTGCCTTGTTGTTATTATTTTAGGAATTAAAATAAAACCACTAGCGGCAAGAACCATACTGGTGATAGACTCATCATGTAACATCCCGTTTCTATATAACGGGTTGAATTATAGAAACGGGTACACGAGAGATTAATCGGAGAAATTAGGAAAACACATCTCATGCTCATGCATTTGTGAACAGTGGTTTTTGCACATGAAAAATGTTTGTACATGCATTCATGACATTTTTCCGGTAAAATTGTGAATAAATGGGAATTTTAAAAAAATAGGCTTTGAGTGTGTAAAAATTGTGTTGGAGAGGGTCATTAGGGTTTAGAGATTTTTAGAGAATTATAAAAATTTTCTAGGAATTCTTCAGAGTCATTTCCGGACCCGAAAAACTGCCAAACGGCAGAATAAGGGTTTCCCGGTAGAGAAAATGACTGTCCAATGACACTAAAAACTTAGGCATATGGAATTAAGGATTTTTGAATTGAGCCATTGGAATTTTTGAGAGAAATTGGAAATTGAATTGGAAGAAAATTTAGTGAGTCAATGAGAGTGTGACATGTGGCAAGTGACATGTGTCACTTGCCTACATGTCCACCTATTATGTTCATTAATCAAAGTCTTGTTTTAAGGAGTCTTTCACGACTCTTCCATTTGTCTTCTTCTTTGTTAAAGTGTTTAATGAGTTTCAAAGAAAATTTGCTCCATCCAATGCTCTCCTCTCCTCCTTCTTCTTTGATAATACTTCTACTTGGACCCGAGTGGGGTGTTACACATCAGTTGCGATTCGTCGCTGGTTGAATGATAAAAGCCAGCGGTGTTGCCACTAGTGAGACCAGTGGCATAGCCATTAACACCCATTAAAGGCGAACACAGGTGGCGAAGAGGAGGGAGCGGTGAAGTGGACAACGCAGACGGTGGCGACGTGAGGGAGACGTTTTGAAAATCATGGGAGTAGCACGTTCCATAGATGGACAAATGTGGGATGAAGACAATGGAGCATTCTCCAGAAACGTCTCCACATTTTTGGACAAATTGCAAGAGAACGATGGGTGCGTGCAAGACATAAATACATGACTGGCGCTTGTAGTACAACGCCAGACACTTCCCACTTGTTAATTTTATTTTTTAAAAGTTTTGAAAATTGTTTTCAAATGGTTAATTTTATTAGGAATTCTTTGAAATTTAGATTAATTTTTCAAGGGGTTGGATTATTAAATTAAATTATATTAACCATTCAATGTCAAAATTAAGATAATTATTTATCTTAATATGATTAAGATTAATAATTATATTGATTCCTAATTATTTTTCTTAGAAAAGTGGTTTCTAAAATGAAGATTAATTATTTTCAGTTAAATTGAAATGAATTAATAAGACTCCTTAAAATTAAGAAAATTATTTTTTTAGGTAATTAAGAAAGATGATTCTTAATTAAATTTATTTATTTCAATTTGATTGAGATAAATTAAATTTATGATTTTATTTTTTTAGAAAATTATTATTTAATTTATTTAGAAATTGTTTCTCTATTTATGAATAATAAATTTCTTGATTTTTTGAAAAGTATTTTTCTTGATTAAATTTTGAAAAGTGTTTTCATTTATTAATTAAGAAAAATGTGCTTTCTTTAATATTTCTAAAAATAGTTTTCTAATTTATTAAAGAAAGATTTTCTAATTAATTAAGAAATCAATCTCTAAACAAATAATATATCATAACTTTCTTAATTAAATTTAAAAGTGTTTTATTTAATTTTGAAGGTAGTTTCTTTTAATTTTAGAAAATATTTTTATAATTAAGGAAAAGTAATTTCTAATGAGATTAGAAATAGTAAATGCTAATTAGATTATAAAATTTTTAATCATATTAGAATGTGTTACTTATATATTTTTTAAAAAGGTTTTTTTAAACTATAATAAGTAATAAGAATAATTTATTAAAAATTGTTTTCAATTAATTTTTGTTAAAGGAGTCAAGATAAATTGGAAATATTTTCCAATTGGATTTGAAATTTGTTTTCAAATCAAATTAAAATTCTATTTGGAATAGAAATTTAATTTATTTAGGAATCAATAGTTTTAATCCAATGTAATTTTTCCAAGGAGTTGGAAATGTTATTTTAGTTTGTGAAGATCAATAACAAGAATCAAACGAAGTTAGATATTTTTTGCATATAATTTGATTATGAGTGCATAAAGAAAGCACATTTTTATATGGTTGATATATATATATATATTAGATGCATGATAAATTATATGTTTTATATGTGTGATATTTTACATGCAATTTGTGTTTAATGATAAAAATGAAGTTACATCCCTCATTAAAATTTTAAGTACACATTAAGAATGTGATTGGTGCCTACCAATGTTATAAGAATAAAATAGAGTTCTGTTTATTGTAGGCTTGTTAAGCAAACTTAAGGTTGCTTTAACCCAAACATGTTTAATCTTATAATAGTGGGTTCTACTTAACTAAATTTGCGTGATTTGGATGAGTAAAGTCATCATCACATGAATTTAGAGGCAAGGTTAGGAACAATATATTAGATATGTTTTGGCAAGAGTTATCACCTAACAGATCTAGGACTCACATGAGATGTGATTGATAAAGTTATTTTTCTACCTAATTTAAGTTTAGTTGGTTTGTTAAGCAAACTCAAGGTCAACTATATTTTAACAGGCTCCTAGTCCACTAGAGAGATTAAAGTAATCTTTCTGAATAATAGTGACGGCTATTATTTCAAATAAAATAATGGGAGTAACCAAATGCATGATTAATGTCCTAATCTTATTTGGTAGTCATGGCATGTAATTGATTACTTGTTTTTCTTACACTTATATTTTGTTCTTAGTGGAATTTACCTTATTTAGTATAGTTGGTACTAAGTTAGTGAACCCAAGTTCTTAGACATAGGACATGTTTGAGAAGATTTCTCAAAAATTAGATAGAAAATTGTATGTCCATTATGTTATTATATTATAATCCCTGTTGAGGATTCGGTGACAAAGTTTTAAAGATATGTCAAAATCACATAGATGTCAAGATGTATTGACATTTTGAGTTGACTAATGTCTTATAAACATTGATTAATCTAGACTACTAAAAAAACATAATTGTTGATAAAGGCTTAACAACAAAATGATAATAGTTGTCATTAGAAGAAATTTATTGCATGACTTTTCTTACCTATAGTCGATATGATAAAGATCATATGTATTTCTAATTCATGCTTATGAGTATTTGATATTAATTTTAGATTCAACATTATTATAATGTTCATTGCATGGTTAGAAATAGATTGTTAAGTACAATTAGTTGATCCAATTTTATATAAAGAGTTTGTATATGTTGGATCAAAGAAGATTTATTCTTAACATAAGTGGCAAGAATTAAAAGCTGGATAACCAAGATTATTCTTTTATGCCATATTAGTTATCAACATAACGAGAATCATAAAGTTACATACTATGTATCCTTTGATTATGAATTGTATGGAACTTATGAAACTTGTAAAGTTGAAGAATAACCAAATCAACCTTTGGTGAAAGGATGATGATGGTATTGAATTGTTAAATTTATATATGTGATGTATTGGATGGATAACAATTCATATAAGGATGATACTTATATTTCATAAGATTACTAATGATTTTATATGATATAGTCATATGTATTAAATGAAATAATGATTTAAAATTTTGAAAAGTTCAAATTATTTAAATTAAGAAGAAATTAAGCATTGAGAATGTTGAAACACTTTGATGGGATCGTTGTGATGAGTTTTATGTTTTTGGTTATCTATAAGGAATGGGATTCTCTAGTCAATACCTTTACAACTAAATTCATAAGATGATGGACTTATGTAAGAAGAAAAATATAATATGAGATATTGTATAATGCAATATTATTTCTTCTATAGCTATACCTAGTGTAATGACTTACCTTCTATAGTTCCAATTGAATTAATTAGCAAGATGTCATATTAGATATGAAACACTAAGTATTTGAAAGAATCAAAGTTAATGATTTAGGGATGTAATGCTTAGTTGAAGCGTATATTATCCATTAAGTTTAGAACTAAAATGGGCAATAGAAGGTTACCAGATATCTAAAAGTTAGATAGATTCTTACAAACATGCTGTACAAATTGTTTGTTTCAATATATATTTATAGGAAAATGGTTCTCAAGATAAGTAGTGGGAGTAAGATGAAATATGAAAGGTTCAAATCTCATGATAATACATCTAATTGGAACTAATGCCTTTATGATACATTTGATGTATAGTTGAAAGGCTACGAGATATTGAAAGATTCACTTTCATGATGAATTCAAAGAGTTTGTTTTGGAGATGATTGTGAATTTATCATGTCTACAAGAATTTTGCTTTAGAGATGATTGTGAATTTATCATATCTATAAGAAGGTTAGTAGGAGTATAGTTTTCCTCTTCAGTGGGAGTATGTGGAGACATATTGCTCACAACGAACAACAGTTTTAATTTTCAATTGTTAAACACGTAATTGTTTAAGAACAATTCTTGATGGATATGAAAAGGTAACAGCTTAATTCTAGAAATTAGATCTATAGAGATAATGTACATAGATAATGTACTAAAGATATTTAGTATTTGAGATATCAGATACTTGTGGAGTATTAAAGACATCCATTATTCCATGTGTGAGTTGATATTTGAGTTTAAGATGATAAGGATATAACTTTAGAAGTAAATCCTAATTATGGTTTATTTACTTAGAACAATATCATTTAGGATTGGAAAGGTTCCAATGTAGTAATGATTATAAATTGAGCCATAATACATTTTTCATTTAGTGGAAATGATTAATTAGATCAACAAGTTCTTTAGTGAACTTGATCGAGTTTCTTTCCATTGTTCAAGACAGTAATGTACTCTAGAACATTAGAGCCATTGGGCATGCATAAGGAGCTAATGTCTCATCAAAGATCCAAGAATGTGTTTAGGCAAATATTCTTAATTATGATAATAATTAAGATGAGAGTTGTAAGACTTAAGCAAGTGCTCACTATAGAGAATCTTGTAGAATTCTCTCATTGAGCCAGTAGTCAAATAATCGTCATATGGTGATTTGGTATGAGATACTTAAATAATTGTCTAAGTGCACGTGGGAGATTGTTGGTTTATGCCCTACAGTCAATCACGTTGGTTGTAGTTTAGTGACAAATTATTTAAAGGCATTATTTATCTTGTACATGTTTAGATGTATATGATAAAGTCCA
>JANIIA010076194.1:0-10242 GCA_027478495.1 Erythroxylum alaternifolium
CACGTGCACATATCACTGTTCACAAATGCATGAGCATGAGATGTGTTGATTTATCACACTAAGACCCGTTTCTCTGGGCCGACCCGTTCTACAGAACTGGGATGTTACATCTTAGCTATCCTTCTTTTAGAGTTAGTAGGAGATCCCGGAGAAGTAACAGCTCCCCCACCCCTTAATACTAGTATTTTCCAAGTGTGACAGGCTCTATTGATTACTAATAGCTCCATCGGATTGATCCTCTGCAAAGCATTTGAATCTGTCATCTCTACAACAGGTTTCTCAACCATTACAATTCATCCTACACCCTGATCATTAGTGCTTTATGTTTGATCTATAATGCCACAAGAAAAAGGAATACTCCCTTCCTTATCCTCTACTGAACCTTCAAGTGAATTACATTGAATAGGATTTGAGCTATTAGAATTCTCCTTCATTATCAGGCTCTAAGTGTGAGTTACATTCATAACTGGTTGGTCTACCTGCACTTTAACGTTATCTGTCAGAATTTCCACATTTTCAGCTTCCAATACAATTAGTGCTATACCTTGATTAGCATGATTGCTTATATTTTGACTTATTAATTCAAAAACTACCTGCAGTTAACCTTTTGTCGTGTCTCTATATAATGTATTCTAGATTTGCTACTCGTTAGCCAATATTTTAGCTCCTGCATTCTTATCAACATCGACTGAAGTATTTTCGAGTTCCAATATCTTGACTTACTAACTAATTTTATAGTCCCTTCTAGTTGGTATCCACTTATTAACTATAATATGTGGCTTCCACATATAAGTTTGTGGAATTTCATCTTTCACCAACTCCCCTGTTTCTCCAAACTTCATAATTGGTAGGCATTCTAGTAGGATAGAAATTCTACTAATTTCCACAAATATCTTGGCATATCATATTTCTCTCCAAACTAAAGATTTGGGCATCCATGCATAACAGTTTTCCCAAAGAATTGGCAAGGAAACTCGGGCTTCAATGGTCCATAATTCAAGCTATACGTTGTGGAAATTGACCCATAACATAAACACTTCAACATATTATCTATCAAACTCTACCCCTGGTTTCCACTTTTGAAGAAACATAGGTTGTCCCCTTATGCTCCATGGACCCATTGTCATTATCTCATTCAAGTTACTATCAATTGCAAATTTAAAAATAATTTTACCATCATCTATGAGTAGAGTCTTCTCTAAACCTTTTTTTCTCCAAGGTTTAATTGCCCAAGCATTTATAAGTGGAAATGTTGGTCATTTGCTTCAGAAGGAACCCACTAATGCGTTCTCTCATGCCCTCTCCCCTACTTGCAAAAGTTCAATTGGAGGACATATGATGCCATTCTTCATGACATCTTGATAGTGTTTTTGTTATACCCTTTATTGCTGAAAATTAAGCTTCTTGCTCCATGCACCAGCATTTTGGGTAGGCTCTTATGATTTTTGAGCATTAGGCACTCCAAATAACCCCACACCATTTCCAGAATCTTTATAATATACAACCTCTCAAGAGAGAGCAAGGAACTTTTCCATTGTTGTGATAGATAGCTCACCTTCATCGTAGATAGCTAGATTAGTCGTTGAGAGGCCTTCTGTGGAGGGGAAAACTCCTCAAGCAGGGCTTCCCAATCGATCCAGATGGTAGGACTAAATCAAACGCATAGAAATTGTTTCTAGAAAAGGAAACTCTCAAGGATAAAAAGGTCAAATCGATGGAGAGAAAAATTATATATATATATATATATATAAAAACATGAGAATATATGTAAGAGTTAAGAATTAAGGATTGATTGTTACAAATTAATTACTTAGTTAAGTACTCTTATTAAATATTATTTGGAATATCAAAAGTCTATAATTAGATTTAACGGCAAGTCAATGTATGGTAATAAGTGCAAGTGATATCTACCTTTATTTTGTGAGACCTATAAATTAGAAAACTGAAAAGAACATAGACCAGTCTGAGAGAAGGGATATAATAAATTTCTTTTACTTCAACTAGTTATATACACGATAAGCTAGTATTTTTTATTTTGTTGAATATTTAATTAAATTAAAATATTTTATCACTAGATTAAACTTTTAAACTTTATTTGATTTTAAAATATTAATTAAAATTATTAAAAATAATAATATAAAATTTTAAACTTTTAATTTATTGTAAAACTAGCCCAGAATTAGAATTTTATTTAATAACAGTTATATAACTAATTACGTAAATAATACTATCAATAAGTAAACATTCATATAGCTAAAATTGTATAAATTAGCAAATTTAATGATTAAAAATTAAAATTTCTCTATCCACCACCTTCTCTTCTTCCCTTATAATCCTACCAAAGTGATAATGCACAATTAGTTTTTGGTTTAAGTACATTTCTTGTAGTTAGATGAGCTCACGTTCTTCTAATGATAAGTGGTTCGTGCATGGTTAGCTTTGGTTCTCTCTTATGGTTTCCAACAAGGTTCTTCGATTATGTCCATTTGTGATTGAAGTTGTGTGTTCTCAACTTGTTTAGTAATTTTCGCTTCATAAACTAAAATAGAAATGAGCTATGTGAGGATGATGTTGTAGTATAACGTATGTAAAAGTAAGAAACATCAGACGGAGGAGAAGGAAAAGATAGCACAGAGAAAATGGAATTCACTAAAATTTTGTAAAACAATGCCTATTCCACTCATTTTCCCTTAGATTATATTCTACCAACTAAAGTTTAAGGGTAGTTTACAAATTATTTTGCTCCTCTTAACAACCTTATGCAAAATTTTTGTATTTCCCAGATTGTCTACCACGTGCCAATGATTGACTTAATCATGACGTTACGTTTCCCATCAAGTGTGACCTTGTCAAAATGAGGAAATTGGCTTGTAATTCACCACTGACTCCAAGGAACATTTATCTGAACCCAGTGTCAGTCGATGCAACATTGTTTGTTTGAGAATTGTATTCTTTGTCTTCTTTTTTATGAGGTTATTTATCTTTTTCATTTATTGAAATGAAAAGCATGTAGCTTTCGGTCTTTGCCACACTAATTTAGAAAAGAGTGGCAGTTTCCCCGGTGTACTTCTAGTAACCAAAACTATGAAGAATTTTTTCAAAAAAAAAAGTCAAAATTATGAGGCGGAAGAAGAGACAATGCTGAATAAAATTTTAATATTTTTATTAATAAATTTTGTTAATGTATAAAATTTTGATCTTGTCGATGAATATTGCTAATGTGATATGTCACATCATCACTAACGAAAATATAATTTTAAAGTAAATTAAATGTTAAATTATTTTATTTTTATTTTTAATAAGACAAAATTTTAAAATTAAAGTATAATTGTAACCTCGGTTGTAAAAATAACTCTCTTCTTTGTGCCTAGGTAATAGTGAGGTGTTAAATTAACTACATGGCAGGAATTACCGTAATCATTACTTCTTTTTATAGAGTTCATACTTCATAATCCTAACATTTCCCTTTGAAATTTTCGCTTGATTGATTTCTTTTTCCCATTTGATATATTGTATTCTTCTTTTCAAGAGCAACGGTTGATTTTTAAAGGCAACTTAACTAATAATAAATTTAAAAAATCACCTCTTTTTTTACTTATTACTATTATTATTTTATTTTTCTTATCATAATTTTTACTTATTTTAAAACTTATGGTAAGATTCTCATTTATTTTATTATTGATTTTTTGAAAGAATGAATGATAAAGTGTCAAGTCTTTTCGATTTTTTGTTTAGCGTCCAACTTTTTAAAATTTTTAATTAAATGTCTAAATTTTAAAAAATCAAAAACTTATTTCAGAAGGTTTTCTAATTTATAATTTGTTCGTGTTATTGATAGAGTACATGAAAACTGACATTTATAAGAGTAATATGTCATTTTTTAATATGAAAAAGAGTAACCACATTTTGAATACGTAATTACCAATTGTTTTCCACATGAAACTCAAGAATTATATTTTAAAAGACAAATAACCATGTAACCCCTTTAACTATCGATTTTCATATGCTCTATCAGTCTCATTAACAAAATATTAATAGTCAACTTTTTATTAAGTTATTTGATTTTTAAAAGTTTGAATATTTAACAAAAACCTTTAAAATTAAACATTAAAATAAAATTTAAAATTTAAAATTTAAAATTTTGGGAATTAAAATAATTATATTATAAAAGGAAGTCTATATTGATGAGTTGGGAGGGAACTATCTACATACAAGATAGATTAATTCAAGTAACTATCCATAAACACATACAATCAAGCATTGGCTAATGATTGATCACATTCATAAATTCATTTGATGAGAAGGCCTTGTTATATGTGGATCTCAACTTAATCCCCATTCATCTCAACTTTAAGTAAATAGCTTTGCATCCTTAGAGTGACACCAAATCAACTTTTTGATTGTATGCAAAGTGTTGACCTGAAACTGATGTGAATTAACTTGATTTTACCTAAACCTCCTGAAGTTTCTTTCTTTCCATGCTTCATATATTGGTTGCATAAAAACCAAGCCTCAGTGGAATCCTACTTAGGTAAAACAACTTTGTTGACTAGGGGTAATAATTTTTTCCCATTTAGCTTCTACATACTGGAAGTTGTATACGTTTCTGCTGTGGTTCCAGGTTTCCAATACATAAGAGCATTTGAAGAACATATGACTGCTTTCTTCATTTTCCTATTGATAAAAGGCATCAAATGGGGTTTAAGAAGGTTTTTATCCTATCCTGGGTGCTTAGTTTATTCTTGAGAGCAAGCCAGGCAATGAAAGCTATTTTGGGGATGTGCCTCTTAAACTATACAAGTTTATGCCAGGTGACCTCGGAGTCCTGAAAAACGAAGAGACCATAAGTTGATTTGATATTGTAAGTACCTAAAGGGCTTCTGGTTTATTTAATTCTACCACTTTTTACTTGATTGATTTTGTAACTAGGAAATACTACACTAAGTCTGTTGCATCCTCCAAAATTGAGATACTATTCATTATTACTAATCAGACTAGGGACTTTAGCCATAGGTTTCATCATGCATCTTACTTTATATATGTTGGGGATGAGGTGAAAAAGCCCTTATGTACTCTGATTGTCAAACCACATACTAGTGTCCTTACCATTTCCAATATGGCTTTTGAATGCCATATATATCTTGGGCTTGAGCCTAAGGATTTTAGTGAGTGTCCAAGATAAGGATTAGGTTACTTTAAGTTTCCAAAAGTTGGAAGTCATAAGGAGATATGAATGCATCCATTTAGTCCATAGGTTCTCTTCCTCAATAGGTAACTTCTAAGCCCTTTTTGTTAAGGGTATATTATTTATTAGCTGCAATGATCTGATGTCAAGTCCTCTTTATTCTGTAGGCTTATATAAATCATTCCAAGTCACTTATCCTCTGAATTCTTGTATGAATTCCTATGCCACAAGAAATTCCTCATAATCCTTTATGTTTCCTTATTAAGCTTTAGTGGAATAACCATATGATTCAACTAGTATGTATGAATGTTGGAGAACTGACTTTATCAATTGTAGCCTGCCTGCATAGGATAGGCTTCTATTGTATCAATTACTTATTCTACTCTCAACCATGTCAAATAGTTTATTATAGTCCCTTTAAGTAGGTTTATTGTTATTCTTAAGTATTATATAGAGGTTATTGCACTTTGAATCTAGTAAATTGAGCAATCTACTGACTCGTGTACATTGCATCCTTTGAAAGGATAATGAAGCTTTTTAAAATGTGTACTTTAATACTAAAAATATCAACGAATTTCTTAATAGAGTTGTCGATGACTTTTATAGATTCAATGTCAACCTTGTAGACTATTAAAAGGTCATATGCAAATGCAAGGTCGGATAATTTTAGATTGGAATATTTCCTATGATATTTGAAGCCGAAAAGTTCACAATCTTATAAGCTGATATTTTGTACAGAATTGCCATACAAATTGTGAACAAGGGGATAAATAATCCCCTTACTTGAGTCCTTTACCTCTGTAGAACCAATGTGTCTGTTCACCATTCACCAATACATGATATGATGTTTTTGTCACTCACTTCATTACCCAGACAATGATTTTGTTAGGAAAACTAACAACTTTTAGTGAAAAAGCTAGTAAGTCCCACTTTACAAAATCAAATGCTTTCTTGAAATCAATTGTCAGTATACAATATTGATTTGTTCCTTTTCTTAGGTACCCCTAAAGTAGTTTTTAAGATAGGAGCACAATATCCTAATGGACCGTAATTTAATGAAAGTACTTTGTATTTGACTAATAATGAGGCCCATCACTGAATTTAGTCTTTGTACTATGATGTTGGAGGTTATCTTGTAAGATAGTGTTACAATAAGATATAAGTTTATAGTCATTTAGGTCATTTAGGCTGGGACTTTTGGGAACAAGACATATATAGGTTTGAATAAACTCCCTCAAAAGTATTCCACTGTTGAAAAATTCATTCACAAATCTATATACATATTCCCTTGTCCATTGCCAAGTCTTCTTGAAAAATATGCATTTAGTCTGTCTAGATTACAATTTATTAGGATTTACGAATTTCAAGGCTAGGTCAATATGCTCTGGGGTGATAAGTTATATAAGGCTTTCTATGATGAAGGAATTTAGGGTAGAGGTAATGCAAATGGAGAAATTATGCATTATGATTCATGCGGCATTACCTGTTTGTAGCAAGTTAAAGGAGTGACTAAAATCAAGTTTCTTTAGTTGCTCTTAATCCCAAACTTTTTCTTCTCTTGTGTTTATCAAGCCTGCAATTCAATTTTGATTCCTCCTACATTATATTTAATTAAAGGAAAAGGCATTACATTTATCACCTTATTCCCACCATAAAATTATGGATTTTTGTTCGAGTATAGAGTTGTGAGCCTCTATAGCTCTTCATTAATTCTCCAAGTACCTTGTTTCTTCCCTTTTTAGGCTCCCACTATATGGATCAAAGTACAACTTGCTTTAAGGTTTCATTAGTTTTCCTTTGGCTTCTTTAGTATCAAGTGCTTTTTTCCTTTTAAGGTTGTATGGAATGTTTGAACTTGGCTTTAACTTCTCTAGTTTAATCAAACATTTGTATTGTTCAAATCCTTACACTTTTATTCTCATTTCTTCCTTTAAAAAATTGTTTAAACCCTTGTTGTTTAGCCTAGATATTGTAGAATTTGAATAAAGAGATTTTATTCTTGTATTTTGTTAGGTTATACAACTTCAATAAGGACTAATCAGAGACTAATGGCTAAGAAAATACCGCTTTACTATTTTGAAAGGCTTTTATCTGTTCTTTGTTGACAAGAGCTTGATCAAGTTTCTTTCTTAGTAACCACTTATTATGGTGCTAATTAGACAAGGTGAGATGATTGCCTTGGTATTTAGGGTCTACCATACCTGTCAAGGCAGCACTTCTCCTAAAATTAGGGCATGGATTATTGCACCCTAAGCCACCTTTTATTTTCGCATCATACAATGTAAAATTGAAGTCTCTAATTGTTATTAAGGGATCTTTCTAATTGTTTAATATATTAAGCAAGTGTTAACATAAAGTCTTTCTCTGGAAAGCATAATTTAAGGCATAGATAAAAGTTAAGCCTACTTCTTGACATGTAGATTTTAAAATAGTCGAAAGGTGAATCATTTGGTCAATGGTGAGAAGACTGTGGACTTCTAGAGCTTTAGGGTTGTAGAATACCTAGATCTTGCCATTATAACGGTTGACCTAATTGATGATTGATTTCCATCCATTTTGTATAAAGCCAAGCTTTTTATTACTCCCTTCTTTCACTTTAGTCTCTAAAACACCATAGATAACATGTTTAATAGAGTGTATGTAGTCTTTAATAGAATGTTGTTTTTTTTTTGGTCATTCAGCCCCTTATATTCCATAATATTAGGGACATGGTTTGTAAAGGGAGTTACCCCTTTTTTTTTACCGGATCTTATAGTTCAAGAGGTGAAAGTCATTTGTTGCTCCTTATTCCCCTTTTATATTACCAATTTTGTCATTTCATGCTTCTCATTCCTCTCTAAGGAGAGATTAGAGCTTTATGTTTCCACCTTATAGTTTTCTGCAACATCTTTAGATTTTTCCTTTTCTACTTCATTAGTTCTATTACTTATGATAAGGTCCTCTAGCTCCTTGTTTGGAATAATGGTTGTCTCATTGTAATTACCACTATTGTTGGTCTCTGACTTCTTAAAGCCTTCCTTACATTATGGAATGATTGTTTCCTTAGTGACAAATTGGATATTTGGAGAATATAACTGATTTGTTGTTTTACCAAACTCAATTTTGGAAGTTATTCCATCAATTTCCTCATAAGTACCTATTTCAAATGTTCTTCCTATTGGTTTCCACTCGGTGGCTTTCTTTGTTTGAGGCTTCCATGTGTAGGTGACAAAAATTGTGGTTTCATCTAAATTCCCCTTAAGATTTAGTCTTTTAAGCCTTAAAGTCTTTGGAAGTAGTTTGTTCACATAAGCTTCTATGAATATTTTCGTAAAACGAATCCTTCCAATCTTAACTATGTTCTCATCTATCACGAGTGGATTGCCAATTGAGCATGTTAAATAACTTAAGCCTATAATTCTTCAATATTCTAATGGAATATTATGATATTGAGCCTATATTGGAATGACTTTTAGCTTGGTAATACCTAGCTCCATACTTGGTTTTCACATCTGGAGTATTAAAGGTTTCTTATTATAGTGCTAGGGACCTGACTCCATTAATTTCTTAGCCAACATTTCAAAGGCGAAAGTGAATAGGAAGAAATCATCCTAGTTTACGAAGACCTTCAATAGATCCAAGACAATCCATCTAGCCTTCACCTATGCTTTCACTATTGGAAATGCTGACCTTTTCTCTACAAAATACCTCAGTCATACTTTTAATTTTGTTATTCCTTGACTTTTATATGATTATCCTCTTTTGTTTATTATACTTTTATAAAGATAATTTAATTAATAATATCTAAAATTTTCAAATTAAGTGATAATGTAATTGACATGAATAATTAATGGTGATGTCTTTAGTTTATGAATAAATATTAGTAAATTAAAATGATTTATTTTTATTTTTCTGTTACATTAAAATTTACATTAAATAAGAATATGATTATTATATAAGTAAACTAAAATTATTTTAAAAAATATTGATAAATAAAATTTCAACTATTTGACAGGTGACATTAAGTAGGATACTTTCATAATTGTCACACTAGGATTATTAGTTACAATATATATCACTTGTCACATTAGGATTATTAGTTACAATAGATATCACTACAACAAAAACATACATTTCTCGTCGTTTTTAAAGTAGACGTCACGAATTGTATGTGGCATTCGTGACCTTTGAAAAAATGTCAAGAAAAGAGCCATGATTCCGCGACGTTGTATATAGACGTTGCGAATAAGCGAAGTGTTTGACGTCGTTTTGTGAGAAAGACGTCGCAAAATACTAAGCGTGACGTTCTGGTGATTTAAACGTCGGGAAAGGCCAGGTCCACAATAACGCTCTCCCCTCGCCCCCAGCAGAACGACCTCGTGTCGTTGGCCCAACACGACGTCGGTTTTGTACCCTTGAAAGTGATTAGTCCCGCCCTCCAACCAGATAAGATGACATCGTGTCCCCCCCTTCCATAACGACATCATCTCATCTTCTGTGTAAATGAAAAATAGTGGTAGCTCAGTCTCCCACGTTTAGCTCTGTCGCCTTCCCATTCCTCGAGCCACCTTCCCTCTCTCATCTTCTGTCGCGCTTGTGGAATCTGTGGAGGTTGCTTCACCATTTAACGTCCCTCTGTCGTCTACAGTCGGAGTGCATGTGCTTGTTGGTTGAGGTAAGTCATTCAACTACTTTGCTTGCGATTAATGTCGGGTAAAATGTTAGTTTTTGAGTCGATTGAAGTGGACGATTTAATCTGGGTTTAAGATTGCTTATTCGTTTGTTGTGATTATCAGAAACACAATGCATTTGGCTTTACATTGTGTGATAGTATGTTAAGGAAGAAGAGATTATATGTTTAGGTGATTTAGGATAATATGGTGAAGGCTTAGAAGTGTTCGATGAAAATTCAGAGAGGGTTTATGGCTTTGAATCACGTTTGTATTATAGATAATACAGAACTACAGAAGTAGAAAATGAAATATTATCAATTGCAATCCTCCCTAATGGATAAATATTATTCACTTATCACAATATATGTTAAATTTAGTTATATGGCCACATTTGACATCACTTAT